>PVHX01017409.1:0-40156 GCA_004024805.1 Geosciurus inauris | reverse complement strand
TTTCTCTTGCTGAGAAGAAGCTTTTTAGTTTAAGTCCATCCCATTTATTGATTCTTGCTTTTATTTCTTGTGCTATAGGTGTCTTGTTAAGGAATTCGGGGCCTAATCCCATGTGATGAAGATTTGGACCTACTTTCTCCTCAATTAGACGCAGAGTCTCTGGTCTAATTCCTAGGTCTTTGATCCACTTTGAGTTGAGAAGAAACCCTGTTTTCTAAGTTCTGAGTTCTTCCACCACCTCTGTTGTCATCAGAACTTTTTCAAAAAGCAAAATCATAACCTGAGTCAGTCTCAAAGAGGAAAAAACCAAAAAGGAAATTGTTTGCTCAGGTATTTTAAAGCCTAAGGAATAGTGGTAAGAGAAGGATAACCTTGAATTCAAGTGTTAAAGACAAGTTTCAAAGTCATTCTCTCTCTGTCTTTGCCTCTGCCTTTTTCTGTGTCTTTTATTCCTCTGATTTCTCTGCGTTCTCTCTAAGTAGAGGCAGAGATGGCCACTGGCAGCTCTAGGTCTATATTCAGAAAATCTGGTAGAAAGAGAAATTCTTTCCTAAAAGTTCCAACAAAAGTTCCAGGCCTGACTCTCATTGGCCTGGAGAAGTCACCTGTTTATGCTTTAACCAATCACTGTAGCCAGAGTCATTTTTGTCCTGTGCTGGTTCCTAAGGCTGGGGAGTGGGTTAGGCTCATCAGCATGTATAGATTGAAGATGAAGATGGGATGATTCTGAATAGAAAGAGCAGCATTAGCACAGTACAAAAGAAATCCTCCCTGATAGAGTCCCTTGGGACACCACCAGCTAATGAATAGTGTCCTCTTGGGCCCCTTTGCCCCAGCTCAATTGTCGCTCCCCCCATCACCAGTGTTCTGAAGCTGAATATACCTGAGACAATGACCTTCTCCTGTTAGTCCTTATAAAGTAGCCAAAACTCATTGTAAATATAGAATTTTCCTAAAGGGACTAAGACAAACAAGAATTTGAGCCTGTGTTTGATTCAGGAGGTCATTTCCCCTGAATAGTTGGAGTTTTTATTTTTATTTTTTATTTTTTAAATATATTTACTTTACTTAGGTATACATGATAGCAGAATGCATTTTGATTCATTGTACATAGATGGAGCACCACTTTTCATTTCTCTGGTTGTATGTGATGTAGAATCACATCATATATGCAGTCATACATGAAGCTAAGGCTATGATGTCCATCTCATTCCACCATCTTTACTGTTCCCATGCCCCCTCCCCGCACCCTCCCCTTTGACCAGAGTTCCTCCATTCTTCCTGTGTCCTCTCCTCCATTATGGATCAGCATCCACTTATCAGAGAGAACATTTGGCATTTGGTTTTTTGAGATTGGCTTACTTTGCTTAGCATGATATTCTCCAACTCTATCCATTTACCTGCAAATGCCATAATTTTATTCTTTTATTGCTGAGTAATATTCCATTGTGTGTATATACCATAGTTTCTTTATCCATTCATCTATTGAAGGGCATCTAGGTTGATTCTACAGTTTAGGTATTGTAAATTTAGCCATATTAATGTGGCTGCATCACTGTAGTGCGCTGGTTTTAGGTCCTTTGGGTATAGACTGAGGAGTGGGATAGCTGGGTCAAATGGTGGTTCTATTCCAAGTTTTCTAAGGAATGTCCATACTGCTTTCCAGATTGGTTGCACCAATTTTCAGTCCCACCAGCAATATATGAGCATGCCTTTTCCCCCACATCCTCGCCAACACTTATTGTTTGTATTCTTGATAATTGCCACTCTGACTGATGTGAGATGAAATCTTAAAGCAGTTTTTATTTGCATTTCTGTAATTGCTAGAGATGTTGAGCATTTTTTCCATGTGTCTGTTGATTTGATTGTATATCTTCTTCTGGGAAGTGTCTGTTCAGCTCCTTAGCCCATTTATTGATTAGGTTGTCTGTTTTTTTTTTTTTTTTGGTGTTAAGTTTTTGAGTTCCTTATATATCCTGGAGTTTAGTGCTCTATCAGATGTGCATGTGGCAAAAAGTTGTTCCCAGAATGTAGGCTCTCTGTTCACTCCATTGATTGTTTCTTTTGCTGAGAAGAAACAGCTGGAGATTTTAGCAGATTATGTGCTATGCTACCCTGACCCTCCTTCAGTACAGGCCATTATGCTCCCAGCCTTCCAGGGTGCTGCTGCCTTCCTGACAGCTCCCAGTTGAGTCTCTGAGAATTTCCTTTGGTCCCATAGAACTTCCTTCCCTAAGCTTAAGCCATCATCCAGTAGGGCTCACATTCATTGACTGAGTTGCAAAGACCCAACCTTCTTGTCCTGACTCAGGACACCCGGAAAGGCAACTCCAGCACTAGAACTCAATGTGGGGTTGACTGAGGGTTCTATCACAACTGCTTTTCTATTTAACTTCTCCCTATGCCTTGCATGCAAATCTCAAAGTCTCAGAGTCCCTTTCTGGGGAGCCAACCTACAACAGAAATTATGTAGCATCTGCAAACTCGAAGTTCTAGTACATACCCACTATTAAAATAGGATGGTTTTGAAGTAAAAACCCAAGTGTTGAAATAAGACAAGCCTGATTTCATTTTTGACTGACTAGCTGTTATAGTTTGGGCAAGTTACTTAACCACCTTCATATTCTCATCGGAAAGATTGGTGATGTGAGTAACAGTATACCCAAGAATTGTTAGGAGTATTGTTAAACTGATATATAAAAACATAAAAACTGTGCATATCAATGGGGTACCATGTAGTGTTTCCCTGATGATTAATGAAGTGAAACATTCTTTGCATGTACCTGTTGGCCATTTGTATGACTTCTTTTAAGAAATGTCTATTTGTATTCATTGCCCATTTTCAGTCAGGTTATTTGGGGTGTTTTTGCTATTGAGTTTTTGGAATTCCTTACATATTCTGGGAATGTCAGAATGTGTAGCTTATATTTTTTCCCATTCCACAGGCTGTCTATACTCTGTTGATTGTTTCCTTTCCTGCACAGAAGATTTTACTTTGATGTGATCCCATTTGTCTATTTTTGCTTTTGTCTCTTATGTTTTTATGGTCTTTTCAAAAAAATCCTTGCCCATTCTAATGTCCAGAAGTATTTAACATATGTCTTATTCTAGTAGCTTTATAGTTTTAGGTCTTACATTTAAATCTTTGGTAGAGTTTGAGTTAATTTTGTAACTGGCAAGAGATAGAAGGTTAGTTTCATATATATTTAGGATGATTATTTCTTTTGCTGAATTAAACCCTTTAGCATTACATAATGTCCTTCATTGTACCTTTTTACTGCTTTTGACTTAAAGTATATTTTGTCTAAATATACTTTATTTATATAGCTACTCCTGCTTTCTTTTGAATTCCATTTGCATGGAATATCTTATTCCAACCTTTTATATTTAGACTATGGGTGTCCTTATGGTTAAAGTGAGTTCTTGTATACCACATATAGTTGGGTCTTATTTTTGTCTGTCTCTTATCCATTCAGTTACTCTGTGTCTTTTAATTGAATAATCTAATCCACTTACATTCAAGGAAATTATTATAGGTAAGCTCTTATTCCAATCATTTTATAACTAATTTTCTAGTTTTACTATATTTCCTTTCTTTCTAGTTTTACTATAGCTCCTTTCTTTCTGCTTCCTCTTATAATCTTCCTTTGTGGTTAAGTGAATTTCTCTAGTAGTATGTTTTGATTTCTCTAGTTGTGTGTTTTGATTCTTGTTTATTATTATTTAGTTTATATGGTGTAGATTTTTGCTTGTGGTTACCAGGAGGCTTACAAAAATATATCATTTGATTATAACAAGTTATTTTGAAATGACAATAACTTAACATATTTATGATGCACAGAAACAAAAGAACAAGAGAAAATATACCAATATGAAATCTTTTCATTTGTACTCTGTCTCATTTTACATCTTTCTATATAGCTTAACTCTTAACATATTAATGTAGTCATTATGAAATTGTTTTGTTTTTTGTTTTTTAGTCTTTGTGCTAAAGATATGGATCTTTAAATACCACACTAAACAATATTAGAGCATTCTGAATTTGTTTGTATATTACTCTTGCCACTAAGTTTTACACCTTCCCATGTTTTCTTACTCATATACACATCTTTCAGTTTGAAGAATTTTCTTCAACATTTCTTTTAAGACAGTACTTGTGGAGATATATTCTCTCAGCTTGTGTTTGGGAATATCTATCACTTCTTTATTTCTAAAGGATAAAGCTTTAGAAATAAATAAAGGGATAGCTTTGATGGGTATGGTATTCTTGGATGACAGTTCTTTTCTTCAGGTCTACAAATATCTCATGCCACTCTCTCCTGGCCTGTAAGGTTTCTGCTGAGAATTCTGCTGTCAGGCAAATTGGGGCATCCATATTGATACTTGCTTTTTTTCCCCCTTGTTTCCTTGATAATTTTTTCTTTGTCTTTCAACTTAGATTATAAATGTTTGGGGGCAGATTTGGTTGAGATAAATCTTACTGATGACCTCTTACCTACTTGTACCTGAACATTTGTATCCTTCTCTAAGTTTGGGAAGTTTTGTTATTATTTCTTTGAATAAGTTTTCTGTCATTTAGATAGTCTCAAGTCCTTCTTGAAACACAGTAACTAAAATGTTTGCTCTTTAAATACTGTTCCAAAGTTCTCATAAGCTGTCTTCATTTCCCTTTATTCTTTTTTTTTTCTTGTCTTGCTACAGTGTCATTTTCAAATAGATTCTCTTCAAACTTATGAATTCTTTCTTTTGTTTGATCTATTCTGCTATTGATGCCTTCCTTCACATTTTTAATTTTGCTGAGTATATTTTTTAGTTTAAGAATTTAATTACTTCTATATCTTTGTAAGTTTTTCTGTCAGAGTTTGGAAACACTTATGGGTTTGTTTGTTTCAATCTTACTACATTTCCTTAAAACAGCTGTTTTTAATCATCTGAGAGTTCTTCCATGCTAATTATTGCCTAGTCAGTTTCTCGCATCTTATTTTGAGTACTAGATGAGGTCATAGTTTCCTAAAAGTTCTTGATGCTTGGTGTGCAATGTAATCTGGACAATGAAGAATTTGATATTTATTCCAGTTTCCCTAATCTGGCTTGCTTTCTTCCAGAAATTCTAATCAGGCTGCTTATTCTGTCTGAGCCCATAGTCACTTCTATTGTTTCAGCACTAGATGGCACCCAGGTCCATATTTACTGGGAGTCTGCTGGTGATGTGTGGTCATTGTTTCAGTACTAGGGGGCAATTCAAGCCCACATTTGTTCCACATACAATGTTGATGTATTATTTATAAGGAAATAGGCAAGTCCTAGAATAAGTAGACTGTCTCCACAAATTACTCCCTGGAGACAGGGTAGGCCTGATGCCTCATCCACAGTTACCAGCCTGTAGGCAGGCAATAGAGAATTTTGCCTGGCTCTAGGCAGAGTCACCATGAGTTGATCAACCCAAAGCTCCCATGTCTACATGTGACTACCAATAAAGCCAAATTATGCCACTCTCTGATCCCATATAGCCCCTGAAGACCAGCATAACACTGGGGCTGGACAAAGGCCTACAGTTCCATGGACTGCCTATTGTAAAGGTATACTCATGACCCAAGATCATTGCAAGGAGCTACAAATGATACTAGGTAGAATATAAGTGCTATAGACTGTAGCTGGGTATCTTCTTCTGGCACTGAAACTATTCCACAGGCTTCACCTGCAGGCATATCTGGGAATGGGAGACATTAGACTCTACTCATGTTAGATTTTATCAGCCCAGCTCTAAGTTCCAGGGTAAAGTCTTGTGTTCATTCCCCTGTTCTACCCCTATGAAATGGGGTTTTGAACCATGCTATAAAGCCCAAAGTTGAGGTGATGTTGGTGAAGGCAGGCTATTGGTCACCTAGGCTATTATTAACCTGGGTTGAGCCTGAGTGTCACAACTGTTAGGGCCTGCACAATCTCAGGGGTGCACCAGGGCCCACAGATTGGAACATGAGTGTCCCACTAGGTCACAGGTCTCTGCCTGGTGCCAGAGAAATTCTAGTGCTCCATCTGCAAAGATTGGCCTGGCAATAGCTATGCTGCCAAAGTTTGGGGATGGATGGTCAACACTGTCCCTTCTTCAGCACATCTTTTTGTTTTATTATATTAAAAGCAGGCACTATGGTCTCTTACATGATTTTCTGAGCTTGTATGAAGGTAGCTTGGTTTTTCAGTAGCTGTTCAACTCTGTGTGTCCGTGGGGAGATGATTACCAGAAGATCTTATGCAGCTGCCACCTTGCTCCACCCTTTGTTAGGAGTTTTAAGAGAAATAGTTATGGGTAAAAATGCTCATTGTAGGACCTGTACCCTAGCAAGGGCCTAGTAAATAGCTATTATCATCTCATAGATCTTTAGTGTGGCATAATTAATAAGACTTCAATACGGACATAAAATAGTATTTAATGTTAGCAAAGATTTGGTGGACATGACTGCTCACCATGTTTATGAGTCTTAAACTAACACTCAATTTTCTTTCTGGAGAGTATATACTAGAAGCCCTGAAAATACTCAGTTCTTTTGACTCAGAACATCCGATTTATAAGCATTTTATCTAAGGAAGTCATTGTAGTTGTCACTCCAAATTGATATATTTGAATATTTTTATCAATATTTTTAAACAAAAATCTGGGAATTATCTAATGTCAAATAACAGAGAACTGTTTTAATCAAGTATAACATGTCCTTATGATAAAGTAAAATACAGTGTTAAAAATACGCTAGAGGAGACAAAGTTAATGATATGGAGATAAATTAATTACAATATGAAGTGGAAAAACAGCCCACTAAAGATAGTACATAGAATGTGATCCCAATTTCTCCAACCTTGGAGGAAGTATGCACACATGTGCACACACACATGCACAAAGATAAACATGAACACATACACTCACTCTGGGAGAAAAGGATAGGTCACAAATAAAACTCCAAAATATTAATAGTCACTGTTTTTAAGTGTATTACTAATATTTGTTTTATTTATTTATTTATTTTTTGCTTTCCTGGATATTAAAATTTTTCTATGATGATCATTTGCTCATTTCATAAATTAATAGAAAAGTTTTACTCCTTACATGGCATATATTCAATTAAAATTAAAACCCAAAGCACCCAACAGCTAAGTGCCAGAAATCATCCAATCTAAGAGACCTGACTTCTAAAACTGTACAAGCATTTTACAAATGCCAGCTAACTAAAGCTTGCACAGACCTTAAGAAAAACAAAATGTGAGTATACCGAAAGTTAGTTCCAAGAAATTCATGTTGGCCATAATCAGTTGAGACAAACAATCATCAAAGCTAAGACTGTCTATTGTAACACACGCAACTCACTTGCTCACAATATCAGATTCCATTCAGTAAGTGCACCAGGATCAGAAGATGATTGTTAAATACGTCTGTAATTTGGAGGGCATGTATTGTTATTAATTTCCCTCTGATGGCCATTTTCTACTTCTAAATGTAAAATTCCTGGCCTGACAATAAGAGACATGATTTGAAATAAAAATTTTCCTGGAAAATCCAGATCATAGATCATTGTGCCCATTCAATTTGGGAGGCCAGACAAGACTGTAGCTGTAGACATCACTGACTGTCCCTTCTCTACCCTTTCCTCTGACATGAATCTTTTTCTTTTTTTTTTTTCTTATTTCTCCTTTTTAATTCTTATTTTCAATGCCCTTCTGTTTGGGTTATGTTTTTTTTTTACTGTTCCTTTTCCTCTCCTAGAACATAGCTGTTTAGGGGCACAGATTTTCTCTGCCAGGCGTTTCTGAGTCTGTGCAAAGCCCTTCCTAAGCCTGTGTGGTTCCCCAGTGAAGCTACAATAAGTCTTAGACATAGTTAATAATCTGATCAAGTAACATGTGTCTCATAGCAACCACAGAACTTCAGCATGCACACCTCTATCCTTCCTCATCAGCACTTGGAAAGCAACTTACTGAGCAACACTAGTACATGATTATCCTAAACCATTCTGACACATGCTGTGAATGAACCCTAAAGACACTCTTCATACAGCATTCTGTGCCAGTTCTGACATGTCTGTCATGTCATCCTGGAGTATCCATAACCAACAAACCATGAGCTTGCTCTGTTATTCTCTAGACTCAGGAGCATCTCTGGTACAGGGAAGAAACTGGTGTTTGTTTTTTAGCCAAGGATAAGGCAGGAAAGAAATATGACCCTCAAGTTTATTCACAAAGACAGAAATATCTAGAGCCAGCAAGCTGATTTAGAATTATACTCAGCCAGAATATACTGGGAAACAGAGAAGTCATGGGGGCCTGAATATTTTATTCTCACTACTAGACCAGAACTAGGATAACAGAAGACTAATGCTTGGTGAAACAACATGGGGCTGGCCAATTTTATTGCCTGTGTTCCTTAGCGAGATGAATCTTAGGAGAGTGCTTATGCACAAGGCTGTTTAAATCAAGCTGTGAGTCTTTAATCCTGCTGTCATTTTTGCTGTGATTAAAATCTTAATGGGTTACATCTCATTTACTTTATTTTCCAGAGAAAACCCAAAGTATCCAAATAAAGACAGATTGCTATGCATTCTGAGTCTTGGATGTGATCATGATTAAACCTAAGGAAGGCTATAGGGAGCCAGGGTATTTAACTTCCTGTAAAAATGACATCAAAAGTTACATCTGTGAATGTCCAAGAACCAAACAGGATTGGAAGTGTATTGGAATCAACAGGCAGGTGGAAGATGAAAATATGAGCAAAGATTAAAGAGCTCAGTAAGTAGATTAGTCATTTTGTAATTAGTTTGGAATACAAATTAGAGGCTGAGTGTCTTTTATCTGGGTTTGTTGTGATTGATTTTAAAAAATGCAAAATGTAAATTTTTGAGAGAAATAACTTTTTCAACAAGACTCCACACTGTCACTTTACATCTAATTTTCTTACATACTTTTCTGTGGATTCAGCCACAAGTATGCAATGGTAACACAATTCTACAAGCAATTGCTATTGCAACAAACTCTCTGCTCGGCCTTCTGCAAGTCTCCATAAGAGTTTCCTTGATTGTTTGAAATGAAAAATGCAACATTTTCTTGTGTGCTGTTGATTCTGTGTGTATGATCCTTAGGGAAGAATGCAGCCTCCATTCTGACAAGAAAAGTCCTGCTGAACACTTTTACCAGTATTTAAGTATTTAACACTAATCTTCAATTGCTACTCTTTACTGGAAAACTGCCTCCTACTACTCAAAGCTCATGACATCCATCATCCAGCCTGACTCCCAACGACCTGGCCAAATGCATTCTTCTGTCAGCTGCCTCCCCTTGGACCTCCACATACATCTCTGCTGCTCCTCTCAGCGGCAGAGGCCCCTCCCTCTATCATTCATCAGCCAACAGTCACTGCCAGCATACCAGATACATGCACTTTCCACATCACAACCTGTCACATAAGGTTATTTGGAGCATTCAAGGAACTGGATTTTTGTCCTCCTACAACAGTCAGTCATTAGGCAATGTAGCCCCTGAGAACATGTCAGCTTCTGGGACTTTAGGCTTTAAGTACTAATGAAGCAGCTCCAGTAACCAACAGGTAGTTCTTCAGTGAAAGTTTCCAGAAGGTATGGGAGCAAACAATACAGAAGCTGAGGAATGGGCCCACAGAACCAGTAAGAGTGAGGAAACTGAGTGGTTCCAACAGCATCTGCTACAGCAGGATTGTGATGGGATTCCAGAAGCCTGGTCACAGTTGGCAGGGGAGTTTCTCTGCCTTCATTGAAAAAATATCCTCAAATTTTGGTAGCAGCCTAAGGGATAGTTAAAGCTCTGGGGCACATCAAGGGGTGAGAATGGAAGACATTGATCATACCAAGCGAAAAAACCAAGAACATTCAGTTTGGTTGTGAGACAGACTGCTGTGTGCTCTGGCTGGATTTCTATAGAGGAACAAAAGTAGAAGTGACTTCAGTACACTTGAAACTTAGGACCTCCAAACAGAAATATAGGGTAAAGAGGTAGAATATCACCTGAAGTTCTGGTAAGCAAATCTGTTTACAAGAAGGAGCAGAAAGTAATGTCCTCAAGAGTATGCAAGTGTTGATTGTGGCTTACAACAGAAAAGCCACAAGTCAATGTTTAATAGAAATATCTACATGCTTCGAGGAAATTGTACTACAGCTGTACTACAGCTGGTCTAATCTTTACAACTTCAATGGAATGTGTGTACCACCCATCAGAGTGTAATGGCCATAAAGAATGAAGTCATACTGAAGAAGCTTGCAAGAATTTATTCAAAATGGGGGCAGGAGAGGTCTCATAGAAATAAAAGGGAGACCAGTAGAGGAAGGAACTGGGGGATTGAGTTGACCATATTATGCTGTATGCATGTATTAATATGTGACAATGAATCCTATTATATCTGTAACTATAGTCCATCAATACAAATTTTTTAAAATAAAACTTTTAAAGAATTTATTTAAAACATACTGCTATTTTTGATCCCTGCTTTGTAACTGCTATGCTCTTCCAGTTTAATATTGTCATGATAAACTCTAATAAATCATGATTAAGCTGCAACTAAGAACATCATAGCATCCTAAGGTATGCATTGAGTTTTGTTAATTTATTAGCTCATTTATTTGAAATAGATTAAAATAAAAGATTATCTTAGAATGCTAGTTAAGTGGCTTTGAATAGGATTCTGTCTAGGGCTCAAACAAGAAAATCCTGTGCAGGCCAAATTCAAGTTTGAGAGATTTCCTTTTAAAACTCTCTGCATCTCCTATCAGGACACAGCCAGTAATGCTCCCATTATGCATTCCCAAATGTATGCAAGTAACTCCTACCCAAGCTACCCCAATTCTAAATGATTCAAGCATTTTCAAGGCAGAAATCATTTCAGAATTGAGTAGATTGATAGAGTTGATTTTTTAAAAATCTCAATTCAAAAGGAACCAAAGTGGGACGATCTCTTTAGAAATCAATTTCCTAAGTTGTTTCTCTACTTAGAAAATTTTTTTCTTTATTTTTATCAGTTATTTGTTTCATTAGACCTACAGTCTCAACAAAATCACTCTTGGCTTATGACAATTAAACTATTTTATATTGTATTTTTTCTTTCTTTCTCTGTACAATTGGATCTGTGTATCTGGCACATTTAGAATGGTGTCAGATCATAAAGATATATGTTTAGCAGGGCACAGTGGTGCTCACCTATAATCCCAGAGGCTCAGGAGGCTGAGGCAGGAGGATCACCAGTTCAAAGCCAGCCTCAGTAACTCTGCAAGGCCCTGAGCAACTCAGGGAGACCCTGTCTCTAAATTAAATATTTTAAAAAAGGCTGGGGATGTGGCTCAGTGGTAATATGCTCCTGGGTTCAATCTCTGGTACCAAAACAAACAAACAAACAAAAGTACAGTTCACTAATAAATAAATACATGAGAAGACCTTCAATATCATTTGAATTAGAGGAAAAATGAGTCAAAACAATAATGAGATGTCTATCAATGCCAGAGAGGTCAAGGATGCACTGAGATAAGACTCATCAACCTCTCATCCTCCTCTGGACACTTTCCAAAATGCAGATTCCATGGGGTCAGGGAAACAGGAGTGCAAATTGTACACATGGGTAACATTTAGTAAAATTAAAGATGAGTGAATTCTGTGAGCTAGAAGCCCAGTTTAAAGGTTCTAATATATAGAAATTCTGCATATGCACCAAGAGAACAGGATGAGGATCTATTCACTATAAAACTGCCTGTTTCAGAAAGAAACAAAACAAAACAAAACTGGCAACACCCCCCAAAGTCCTTCAGAAGAGGAAAAGAGAAGTTTGACATATGTATAAGATGAATTACCATGATAGAGTAAAAAAAGAAATCGATCTATTTGATCAGTATAGATAGATCCCCAGAACAGCATTGGCTTGAAATAAGAAAATTGCTAAAATTATGTTTATTATATGTTTTATGGAAATAATATATTTTAATTAAAGTATAAAATAGCCTGGGTATGTCAAAATTTATCATAGAGGTTAATTTCAGGGTGAGAGAATGGAAAATTGTAGTGTGGAAAAGAACAAGGGGATATCAGTTTAATTTTAGACTTTTAAAAACCTGACTCAAGTATGATGAAAAATGTTAGCATTTATTTCTCTGAGTGACAAGTACATGCATATTTATTGTCATGTGCATTATTCTGCAATACATTTTTATAATGAAATAATCAATATGAAAACAACCATCACCCTGATAGAAAAAAAGGAAAAGGGCATGGACAGGGAAACCCTAAGCTTCCATAAAAAGGTGCTAATTAGAAGAATTAAGAATTTTACATATAAAACTGCCAAAGGTTAAAATGAAAGATAATACTGAGGACTATACACAGTTAAAGGAAGTGTGAATTCTTGAACACTGTTAAAATTAAAGGAAGCTGTTGCAATATTTCTGTAAGGCAATTTGGCACTATATTAACGATAAATAGATAGGCAGATAATAAAAACTCTGAAATTGCATTGATCTAACCATTCTTTAGAAATGTATCTCATAAAATACAAGAAATGTGTTCAGAAACGTTTCTGTCATTATATATGCTGGGAAATGCAGGGGATGTGTGCTGAATGATGTAAAAAAAAAGTGCTGGATATCTGCCCCTGGGAAGGGGATGGGCAACAATTCTGGGTGAGATAGGGAATTTTCACAGTATATATTTTTGTACAATCAGATTTTTAAACCAAATGTGCACATTAATTTTTAAAAAAATTTATTTATTAACTTTTAATTATCCAATAGAATCTATGAATAGTGTTTAAGAAAGAATGAGTAGAAATAATACAATGCAGATCTGATAAACTAAAAACATTTCAATATATAAAACTACTCAATATATGAAAATTATATAAATTATTCTACATAAAGAAATTAAAAAGTCTACGAAAGATGTAGGAATAAGATTAAAAACATGAAATAGAATTAATCACATTGATTTTCTGTATTCAATAAAAGCATTTCCCAAATAAAATGGATGATAAATGGAAAGAAAATCAGAGAAGGAAAAAAGAGTATAGAAGTGGAAAGAATAAATAAAATTAAACAAGTTTTTAAACATTTTTTAAAATTAAGAAACTGACTTCATGTTTCATCTCTGATATGTTATCAATAATCATCAATCTTATCCTCACAGTAACAAAAATTGAAAATCAAATTACATTTCTTGAAACCAACAATGTACTGCTAGAGCTGGCAACTGGTATACATATAATCTTGAAGAATAGCTGGAGACAGAATATGGGCTAATTTGAGATTAAGGAAACCTTGAGGTCCTGTAGACATTACTTTTTTTAAATGATAGCTTCATTGAGATCATTTATATACCATGAAATTAACCCTTTGTAAGGGTACACTTAGGTGGTTTTATTCACAGACTTACACAACCACCACAATTATCTAAGTTTAGAATATTTTCATCACCCTGAATAGAAACCTTATCTCCACTAACAGTAACACTCGTTTTCCTCTTTCCCCAGAAAATGGCAACAATGTATATAGTTTATAACTCTACTGATTTGCCCATTCTGGACATTTACCATAACTGAAATTATACAATGTTTTCTGGATACTTTCTCTTCGCATGATTTCAAGATTCATCTGTGTTATGCAGGGGGTATTGAGAATTCATTCTTTTTTGTCCCACATGATGATTTTATTACATGGATAGACCCAATTTTAATATCTATTCTTCAAGATATTCGGGTCATTTCCACTTTTTCATGATAATGAATAGTGTTACTTTGAACATTTACGTACGATTTTGTGTGGACATATGTTTTCATTTCTTAACTGTATCAAAGGAATAGAATTGCTGAGATATTGGTTACCATATGTTAAACTTTGTAAGAATTTTCTATTTCCCAAAATTGTTTCCAGAAGTGTGTAAATACTCCAATTTCTCCAAATCCTTGCCAAAATTTGCTTTTCTGTATTTTTAATATGTCCATACTAGTGGATATGCAGTGGCATCTCAGTGTGATTTTGGCTTCATTTCCCAATGACTAATAATGCACAGTATCTGTTCATGTACTTATCAACAATTTATATATCATATATTTGATATATGTAATTTTCAAAATTTATATATTTCTTGGTGAATTATGTTAAGATCTTTGCTCATTTTTAAATTGGGTAATTTGTCTTTTTATTATTGATCTGTAATTCTTTATATATCTCCTGAATACAAGTCTCTTAACAGATATATATTTGAAAATACTTCCCCCATTCTGTGAGTTGTCTTTTCATTTTCTGGTGGCATCTTTTGAAAACTTTCATGTTGATGAAATCCAACATATTTATTTTTTTCTCTTGTTGCTTGTACTTTTGATGTCATGTTTAACTGCAGGGTTACAAAGGTTGATGTTGCTATTTTCTTCTAAGAATCTTAGTTCTTATTCTTAGACATATCTTCTACTTGGAATTAATTTTTTAGTGTAATATGAGAAAGTAGTCTAATTATATTATTATACATAGATATATCCAGTTATCCCAGCACCAGTTTTTGAAAGACCATTCTTTCACCCACTGAAATGTTTTAGTAACTTGTCAAAATCAGTTTACCACAAATATAAGGGTTTCTGGACTCTCAATTCCATGTCATTGATTTATTATGTCAGTACCACATTCTCCTAATTATTGTAAGCTAGTTTTAAAATAGAGAAATGTGAGTCCACCAGTTTTAATTTTTTCAAGGTTATTGGTTTGCATTTTTCTATAAATGTTTAGATAAGCTTGTTAATTTTGTCAAAATTGTCAGCTGTGGTTTCAATAGGGATTACAATAAATCTGAAAATCCATTTGGAAAATATTGCCATGTTAACAGTATCGATCTTTCTAATCTATAATCATGGAATGTTGTTTCATTTATTTAGGCCTTCCTAATTTATTTCAGCAATGTTTTATAGTTTTGTTTGTTAAAATTTCCTTTGTTAAATTCATTTCTATATATTTTATTCTTTTCAAACATGGAATTGTTTTTATAACTTCAGTTTTGCATTGTTCTTTGATGGTTTTGAGAAGAAAATTGAGTTTCAAATATTATTCTTGTTCTCTACAATTTGTCTGAACTTGTTTATTAGCTCCATTAGTTTTTTCTGGATTCCTCAGGATTTTTACATACAACATCATATCATATATCATAAAGTTTACTTCTTTCTATTTTTACTTTTTTATTATTTTTTAATTTATTTATTTATTCTATTTAGGTTTAGATGATAGCAGAGTGCATTTTGATTCATTGTGCACAGATGGAGCACCACTTTTCATTTCTCTGGTTGTATGTGATGTAGAATCACAACATACATGCGGTCATACATAAAGCTAGGGCTATGATGTCCATCATATTCCACCATCTTTACTGTCCCCCTGCTCCCCTCCCCACCCTGTGACCAAAGTTCCTCTATTCTTCCTGTGTCCTCCCCCACATTATGGATCAGCATCCACTTAATCAAAGAGAAAATTTGGCATCTATTTTTACTTTTTATTTTTTCCCTTTTTATTGATGCATTATAATTATACATAACAGTGGGATTTGTTATAATCATATGTACACACAATAAAACAGTAGAATTTGATCGATTTCATTCCCCAGTACCTCCCTTTTCCCTCCTCTCCCTTACACTGATCCTCTTCTTCTATTCTACTGATGTCCTTTCTATTTTTTTAATTTGTTCTAGTTGGTTATACATGACAGTGGAATGCATTTTGACACACGAGTGAGGGGAGGGGTGTGGCTATGGAGATAGAAAGGATGATAGAATGAGACAAACATTATTAAGTATATATATATGATTACACTACTGATGTGACTCTGCACCATGTATAGCCAAAGGAATGAGAAGTTATGCTCCATTTGTGTACAACTTCTTCCTTTCTAATTTGTATGCATTTAATTTCATTTTCTTCCCTAGTTATTCTAGGCAAAACCTTAAGCATAATGTTGAGTCAAAATGATGAAAATAGATATAGACCATCCTTGGCTTGGTTCTGATCTTAGAGGAAAAGATGCATAATAACTAACTATGATGCTATCCATGGTTTTATAAATGTCCATTATCAGGCTGAAGAAGTCTCCTTCAATTCCTAGTTTTTCTGAGTCCTTTTGTCATAAAAGGTGTTGAATTTTGTCAATATGTTTTTACACCTATTGATATGATCCTAAGGTCATATGTGGTTTGTGTGCTTTATCCTATTAACATGGTATATTATTTTATATGATTTTGGGATGTTAAGCCAACCTTGCACAACTGAAATATACCCCACTAGACCATTACGTATAACCCTTTCATGTGTTACTTGATTTGTTTTGCCATTATTTGGTGGAGGAAATTTGCATGTGTAATTCATAATGCATATTGGCTTATAGATTTCTTTTTGTAGTTTTCTATCATTATGGCATTAGGGTTATATTAGTATCAGAGAAGCGGAAAAGTGTTACCCCATTTCTTTTATTTTTAAAAGAGTTTGTGAAGGATTGATACTGATTGTTCTTTAAATATTTGGTAGAAATCATCAGTGAAGCCATGTGGCTGCTTTCCTTTGTTGATGCTATTAATTAATAGTTCAATCTCTTTTTTATTTTAGGTTTATTTGAATTTACTGTTTCTTCATAAGTCAATTTCAGAAGTTTATATCTTTCTAGGAAATTTTCCACTCACCTAGGTTATCTAATTTGTTGGCACATAGTTGTTCATATTATTCCCTTACCATAATTTATTTTTTGTAAAGTCAGTAGTAACGTTACTTCTTTCATTCCTGATTAGTGGTTTGATTTTTTTCTGCTTTGTCTTCATTAGTACAGTTAAGTTTGTCAACTTTGTTGATCCTTTCAAAGAACTTTTGGTTTTATTGATTTTTTTCTATTCCTTACTTTATTTATGTCTGCCCTGATCCTTATTATTTCCTTTCTTCTGCTTGCTTTTAATTGATTTGCTCTTGTTTTTGTGGTTTGTGTGTGTGTGAGAGAGAGAGAGACAGACAGACAGACACAGACACACAGACACACACACACACTAGGGATTGAAACTAAGGGTGTTCTACCTCTGAGCTACATCCCCAGCCCTTTTAATTTGATGCAGGGTCTCATCTCACTAAATTACTAAATTGCTTGGCTTGGCCTGGAACTAGCAAGCTTCCTGCATCATCCTCCTGAGTGGCTGGAATTACAGGAATGTGCCACTGTGCTCATCTTTTTTGTAGTTTCTGAAGCTGAAAATTCAAGTTATCAATTGGAGATCTTTCTTCTGTTTTAATGTAGGCATTTATAACTATACATTCCCTTCAACACATTATTCTGATGGAGTATAAATTTTGGCATGTTGAGTTTTCATTTTAATGGTCCCCAAGTATTTCATAATTTCCTTCATGGTGTCTTTGACCAATTTGTAATTCAGAAGAGTTTTCAATTTCCACATATTTTGAATTTCCTGGGTCTCCTCTGGTTATTGATTTCTATATTCATTCTATTTTGTCAGACTGCAGGCGTTGTGTTGTATTATTTGAATAGTTTAAATTTACTGAGGTTTAATGTAGGGCCTAGCACACAGTCAGTCTTGGAGAAGGTACCAGGTATGCTGGAAAGAATGTGCAGGGTGGAATGCTCTCCAGATGTCTGTTGGTCTGGTAGGTTTTGAGTGTTGTTTAAGATTTCTGGTTCCTTGTTGGTTTTCTGACTTTTCTATACATCACTTAAAATGGAATGCTGAAGCCTGCAACTATTTTTGTTGCATTTTCTTCTTTTATCATCAATTCCGTTATGTATTTTGAGACTCGGTTCTTAGGTATAGGCATATCTTTAAAATTATTATATCTTTTTGATGGATTAATTGTATTATCGTTATATAATGGCCTTCCTTGTCTCTGGTGACATTTTTTAATCTTAGTGTTCATTTTGTCCAATATTTAGCCCTCTTAGTTCTCTTGCATAGCATACCTCTTACTATCCATTTACTTTCAGCTTAATTGTGCCTTTAAATCTAAGTATCCTATATGTAGATGGCATGTAGTGGAATCATTTTATTTTATAATCAATCTCTCCCTTTTGTTGGTATATTTGCTCTATTTATTTAATGACTGTCTTAATCATGTAACCACTGGTGAATTAGGAATATTTGCCACTTTGCTATTTGTTTTCTTTGTCTTACCCATTTTGTGTTGTGTTCTTCTGTTCCTTGCTCACCACCTCCTTCTGTGTTAAATAGAAATTTTCAAGTGTACCATTTTAATTTTTTATTGTTTCTTTAGCTGTATGTTGGAAATTGTTTTATAGTTATTATCTTATACTTAGCATCTTAAAACTATTTAGTTTGGGTTAATATTGACTTAATTTTTTTAGATTATTTTATTTATTTATTTATTTATTTATTTATTTATTATTCTGATTAGGTACACATGACAGAATGCATTTTGATTCATTGTACACAAATGAAGTACAACTTTTTATTTCTCTGGTTGTACACAATGTAGAGTCACACCATATGTGCAGTCATACAGGTACCTAGGGCAATGATATCCATCTCATTCCACCATCTTTCCTGCCCCCAATTTCTCTTCCCTCTCCTCCCTCCCCTTTGACCAATCAAAGTTCCTCCATTCTTCCCATGCCCCCTCCCATTATGGATCAGCATTCACTTATCAGAGAAAATATTCGGCCTTTGGTTTTTTGAGATTGGTTTATTTGCTTAGCATTATATTCTCCAACTCTATCCATTTACCTGCAAATGCCATAATTTCATACTCTTTTGTTGCTGAGTAATATTCCATTGTGTATATATACCACTGTTTGTTTATCCATTCATCTATTGAAGGGCATCTAGGTTGGTTCCACAGTTTAGCTACTGTGAATTTGATGTAATAAAAATTGATGTGGCTGCATCACTGTATTTTGCTGTTTTTAAGTCCTTTGGGTATAGACCAAGGAGTGGGATAGCTGGGTCAAATGGTGGTTCTATTCCAAGTTTTCTAAGGAATCTCCATACTGCTTTCCAGATTGGTTGTACCAATTTGCAGTCCCACCAGCAATGTATTAGTGTGCCTTTTTTACCACATCCTCACCAACACTTATTTTGGCTTGTATTCTTCATAACTGACATTCTGACTGGAGTGAGATGAAATCTTAAGGTAGTTTTGATTTGCATTTCTCCAATTACTAGAGATGTTGAACATTGTTTCATATATTTGTTTATCGATTGTATATCTTCTTCTGAGAAGTGTCTATTCAGCTCCCTCCTCCTCCTCCCATTTTTTGATTGAGTTGTTAGTTTTTTTGGTGTTGTTTTTGAGTTTTTTATATATCCTAGAGATCAGTGTTCTATCTGATGTGTGTGTGGCAAAAATTTGCTCCCAGAATGTAGGCTCTCTGTTCACTTCATTGATTGTTTCTTTGCTGAGAAGAAGCTTTTTAGTTTGAATCCATCCCATTTATTGATTCTTGATTTTATTTCTTGCACTTTAGGAGTCTTGTTAAGGAAGTCGAGGCCTAATCTGACATGATGAAAATTTGGGCCTAGTTTTTCCTCTCTTAGGTGTATGATCTCTGGTCTAATTCCTAGGTCTTTGATCTACTTTGAGTTTTGTGCATGGTGAGAGATAGGGGTTTAGTTTCATTTTGCTGCATATGGATTTCCAGTTTTCCCAGCACCACTTGTTGAAGAGGCTATCTTTTTTCCAATGTATGTTTTTGGCACCTTTGTCTAGTATGAGATGGCTCTATTTATGTAGCTTTGTCTCTGTGTCTTCTATTCTGTACCATTGGTCTACATATCTATTTTGGTTCCAATACCATGCTGGCTTTGTTACTATAGCCTTGTAATATAGTAAGGTCTAGTATTGTAATGCCTCCTGCTTCACTCTTATAACTAAGGATTGTTTTGGTTATTCTGGGTCTCTTATTTTTCCAAATTAATTTCATGATTGCCTTTTCTATTTATATAAGGAATGACATTGGGATTTTAATTGAAATCGCATTGAATCTAAATAGTACTTTGGGTAGGATGGCCATTTTGACTATATTAATTCTGCCTATCTAAGAGCATGGGAGATCTTTCCATTTTCCAAGGTCTTCAATTTCTTTCTTTAGTGTTCTATAGTTTTCATTTTAGTGGTCTTCACCCTCTTTTGTTAAACTGATTCCTAAGTATTTTATTTTATTTTTTGAGGTTATTGTAAATGGAGTAGTTTTCCTAATTTATCTTTCAGAGGGTTCATCACTGATGTTAGAAATGCATTTGATTTATAGGTATCAATTTTATATCCTGATACTTTGCTGAATTTATTTAATATTTCTAGAAAATTTCTGGTGGAATTTTTTGGATCCTCTAAGTATAGAATCATATCATCAGCAAATAATAAAATTTAGAGTTCTCCTTTTCCTATTTGTATCCCTTTAATTTCTTTCATCTAATTGCTGTGGCTAGAGTTTCAAGGACTATGTTGAATAGAAGTGGTGAAAGAGGGCATCTGCCTTGTTCCAGTTTTTAGAGGGAATGCTTCCAATTTTTGTCCATTTAGGATAATGTTGGCCTTGGATTTAGCATAGATAGCTTTTACAATGTTGAGGTATGTTCCTACTACCCCTAGTTTTTCTAGTGTTTTGAACATGAAAGGGTGCTGTATTTTGTCAAATGCTGGGAGCTTTTTGAACTTCTTGAGTATGTAGATCAATGTTTTCAATTAAATTGGGCATGTTTTCAACCAAATTCTGCCTCTCTATATATCTTTTGGTATGTGTATATTGTACACTTGATGGCATTCCAAAGATACCTGGGGCTTTGTCCATTTTCTTCATTATGTTTTCTTTCTTTTCATCAGAATGGATAATTTCAATGGACCTATTTTCAAGTTTGTTAATTCTTTCTTTAGACTGCTCAAATGTGCTGTTGTGTGATACAATTAAAAGTTTTACTTCAATCATTGTACTTTTGAACTCCAGAACTTCTGTGTAGTTCTTTTTATAATTTTATCTCTCTTGATTGTTATTATTATATAAGACATTGTTTGCATGCTTTCCAGTAGAATTTTAGACATTGTCTCCTTGAGTGCTTTGAAATGCATAAAAGAGCTGATTTAAGGTTTTTCTAGGAAGTCCAAAGTCGAGGCTTCCTCCAAAACAATTTTTGTTGACTTCTTTTTTCTCCCTGCATATGGGCCATACCTTTCCACTTCCTTTCCTGTCATGTAATTACAAAAACAGAAAAACAAAAAACAAAAACAAAAAACTCTACACTTTTTGGAACAAATAGAAGCTCTTTTATTTTTAATTGAAACATTTATGGTCCTTTTATGTAAAAAAAAAAAAGTTGAAACTGCTTAAAATCAGTAACATGAAACAATATCAAATTAAGAACTAAAGATTACATGTCCAACAATGGGGGCAACTGAAAGACAGATCATTTTTTATTTGTTTTTTTAGTTATAGATGAGAATAGGATCCATTTTGACATAATTATACAAGCATGGAGTATATCTTGTTCTAATTCAGACCCCAGTACCTCTCCTTCATGTAAAATGATATATGGCTATTCTGGAAGTCAGACTGCCCCACTCCAGTTTATCCTTGTTAATGTTTGTTGTTATTGTTTCTGGCTGTGTGTTTGGTGACTTCTCTTTATTAATTCTACAAAGTCAATATTCTCTGTCCACCCTGTACAGCCAGTGAAGCCTCTGCTTTGTGAACTTACTGTTAATGATTTAATGGGATTTCTTTATAAGCCTTGAACTAATGACTCCCCCAGCACTTGCTCGTAGGCTCTGAATGTGTTTTGAGGCACACCTTTAATTCTCTGACAGTTGACAGTTCTGTCTTAGCCTTTCCATTCTATTTGCACATTATCAAGGTCACCTAGAGGTAATATATTGGAATCTTTTAAATTTCTTTTTTTATTTCCTGGGCAAATGTACAATTCTGCAAATGTGCATGGGCGTTCAGGACTCCAGAAACACATTGAACCTTCTCAAAAGGTCCTATGGAGATTTTATTCTCAGATTTTACTTTAAGTTCTTTAGATAGCCTTCTCTTTGTAACAATTGGTATTGATGACGGAGACAGCTGTGATGCTCAATAATTTCTCCTGTTTGTTTTCAACAAACACCTTGGGACTAGGGCTTTTCCCATTGAGCAAGCTCTGAGTAAGATCAAATAAAGACAAACACTGAAAATGGGAGATTTTCCAAGGGGCTGTCAGATAGTTAAAATAGTGACAATCTCTAAAAATGGGGCTTTTTGGAAATCTCTTAACCCATTTTTTTTCCCATCAGTGGCTGCTAGAATACTGATTTTTCAGTATCTCTGATTGTGGGTGTGCCTGACTTCAGTTAACCATAGATCTCAGGACAGAGGACAGGGAATAGTGCAAGTTAAAATGCCATAGACTTTCCTATCCATACTACTACGATGTAGCCATTTTATTGAATAAGCCCTTATCATATTGTTCTAAGCCTTTAACTACTTCTAAGAAGTCTGAAAGAGTTTATTTTAACATTTTCCCCAACGTTCTTGTGGTTATCTGGCAGTGTGGATTCTCAGAGTTCCTTACTCTGCCATTTCAGAAATGCTTCTTCACATGCATTGCTTTTGCAATGAAAAAGTACTTAATTAAAAGAAAAATGCAAGATAATTAGTAGCTATTTATAATAATGATCTACTAGGAACAACCTAAATTTTCAAAAATTGTTTTTAATATCATTCAAAACAGGTTTATAGTGTGCATATGTGATATAAATAATAACATATCTAGAAAAGTGACATATAAGTATATCTCAAAATAATAACATTTGAGGAATGACTAAATTGGAGTAATTTGCTATTTAATTTTTTTTAAATGAAAAGCACAATACACTTTTATAATAACAAGAAAACATGACAAAATATGAATCTGACAAAGATTGGTATAACAAAATGTACAGATTTCTGGAGTATTTTTTAATTAACTTTTTTGAATACGTAGCTGTGTATTATTTATTTTGCATTAAGCATATATTTTTTGCAATTAAAATACCATCATTGTATCTATGATAAAATTTACTGTCCAGTTGAAATGATACATTCTCTCATACTATAATTCTTTTAAAATAAATACAGTACAAACTTGTCAGGTATCTGTGGCTAATAAATAGACAAGAGATCCCATGTAAAAGGAAGTTTTCTACCTTTTCTACTTTGAAAACCTGGTAATACTGAGCAAAACATAAAAAGATGCTGCCTCCTGGCTATTGAGTAAAGCATGTCACTTTCTTTTTTAACTACATTCCAGAGACACTAATGCCAATTCCCAGAACGACTTCGCTTTTAGAATCTGCACGGATCTCTGGGAATATATAATTTCCCCATTGCTTAGCAACCATTCCATTATTTTCAGGAACTTGTTAAATGAATGAATGCCTTTTGATGACAAGACAGCTTTATTCATGCCATGCTCTGGGCCACCCTGTAATAATAAGAGATAACAAAATGAAATATTGCAAAGATCATGTCCCCAGTCATTTCTTGCCACAAAAATCCATCAGAGGGGCTGGATTGGAAAAGAAACTTTTTATGCAAACAGATTTTAGAAGCTAATAGAAAAAGCATATTGATTCTGCAGTAATTATATTGTGTATACACACATTCACATTTTCTCTTTGTCAGTTGTTGGGTGACCTTCCATGAATAAAATACTAGAAATGGTGTTCTGTGAACGTAAGTCTTTGGCAGTTTCCAAGTTCCTAAAACATCTCTGATATCCCCTACACTCGTGCATGTCGTAAACTCAGACCTGCATAAGAAAGTGACTGATGGATGATCACAGTTCCCAATTTAAACAAGCTCAAACATCTAGCCAGGGAAGAATGCAGAATGGAATAACACGTTGTACAGAGCCAGTTCCTCTGTATAAAGCAGATGCTGTGTGCTAGCATCCTTTTAAAAGGAAATAATTTGAAACAATTATGGCTTAACATATTTATATTTTGGATTTGACTCTCAGAAGACTCAGGGAAAATTTTTAGCATCTAAATTCCAGTAATGGATTTCATCTAAGAGCCTAAAACATCCCATTTCCTCCTAAGCATGTTCAAGGAAATACACACACATGAACAACCCACCCATATATTGAATGACACTGACAAAAAAAATGTGAGATGCCTAAACTGTACTGTTATAGGATCATGTCAACTAAATATATATTATGTAATAATGAAATTTTTGAACCGGAATATATAACTAGGCATAAGTTCATGGAGCAGGGTAGGACTTCATGGTCCTTCTCTTTAGTTCTTTCTATTTAGACCAGGTAAGCTTCAAGACTTGTTCAAAGTAGAACCATCCCTGAGAATCAACCTCTTCTACTTTCAGTTCCTGCTCTTTGAACTCGCTTCCCCGCTCTTTCAGGAACAAAGTCTTTCAGCGCAGATTTTTAAAATTAACTTTGAGTTTTGTAATAAAACTTTTATTGGAGAAAATCCAAATAATACACATATACATAGGGTAAAAATTAGCATCTCTATTTGATTTCCCATTTGTAGAATTTTTATTTATGTATATAGTCCTGCATTTGGTTCTTGTGAGAATAACAAAAGTAAACTTCAATTAGGTGATGCAGTTTAATCCAACAATAAATCTATGGCCTGTGTCCTTTGGGAAGTGAGGCAGGATGAGGGCTGTACAGATATGTAAGTGCTGTAGCTGTTGTCTTTGGTGAGTTTAATAACTGTTTGGGGAGATAAAGTATATAAACAGGTTCACAGATAGTATGCATAAATAATGTCAAAATATCAAAATTGAGGAAATATTATGTAATTCAAGGATGAAAAGTCCATGAGTGAATGCTTCATGAAGGAGGTAGAATTTCTGGTGGGCCTTAAAAAGTGAGTAAGATATAGAAAATTAAAAGGAAAAAAGAAAAACTCAGAGATTAGCTTTAATTTGCATACTACATTCTCCCACAAAGCATTGTAATGTGGCTTACAACTTACCTACTCTGTGACTTACTTAGTTTTCTCCTTGACAAAGTGAGGCAAAAGGAATAGAACCAACTTCAAAGAGTTGTTGTAAAGATCAAATTAAATGCTAAATAGCTTAAGATAGTGCTGGAGAGCAGTAATGATCAGTTGTTGTCTGTTCCTGTACTTCTGTTGTATAGAATGAAGTGCACCATGCCACCTAAAGCTATGCAGGAGTTGCTTTCATTCCTGTCCCCAGCAATGAGAGCAATGAGACTAAGTTTAGTTTGATCCATTTCCTCAGAGATGAATATTGCTCAGGGGTGGTGTTTCCTAGGCAGTCTGTGATGAAACACTAGTTCTATTAAATTATAAATTAATGCTTGTGTAAAATACAATGAAAATAAATACTAGAAAAAATAAAATTGAAAATAAACATAAAATCAGTGCTATTTTAAATTTATTAGATTTAGTAGACAAAATTTTTCTGTCAAATTTCTGTAAAGGTATTTTTGAATGCCCTTTTTTTCCATTTTTGAACTTATTTTGTCCCAGATGTTAATAAGTGACCAGATTTTAAGTAGCAGCGCTCCAGAGCATTGGGTCTATAAGTCCAATGGCTGCCACCATGGGACAATGTATCAGGCTGGTGAGTCACAGTCAAACCCCATGGTGTAGTTTGAGCATGTTTATCATCTGATTAATAAATTAAGAGCACCCTTTTCCCCTCTGATACTTGGCCTTTTGTCTTCAAAATGCATACTAGACCATGTAAAATAGAGTACCTGTCAACAGATGAAGAGAGTGTACATCACAGTATAGACAGCCACATTGATAGTGAGACAGGGTTTCTCACTTCCTCCTACTTTTGTCATCGAACCTGAAATTCAAAAAATCTTCAACATGTCCCAAAGTTAGCTTAAAAGATGTATGTCTTTCAAAATTCAGAATTTAGAGACATCCTCACTAAATAGAAGAACTCGATATGATATGATGCCCATTTACACCATCAAAAAACAGCTGGAGCTGGGCCCTGACCTGAGGAACTTGAGATGACCAGCTGTTGGGGCTGAGCCAATCCCTCCTCCTACCTCATCCCCATCTCCAGGTCTGTCTAAAACATCTTGCCTGGTAGTATAGCTCCTATATTTCCAGCCTGACAAGCATTTATTCTGATGTGCTAATTAAAACAATAAACATTATGATTCCTGTTTTCTAGTTGCAAAACTGTCTTTGAGTCAAGGGTGGCTCAAGGTGATGATTGCTTCTCATGAAAAGACCAGAAAAATCAATCCGTTTCTTAGAGAAATGGCACCTGAGTGTACTCACCTATAATGTGAGCAAAGGAATGTTTCTTTAATGAGAAAAACATAAATGATTTTTTTTTTTTTAAAAAAAAAAGAGAGCAAGCCGGGCACGGTGGCACATGCCTGTAATCCCTGCACTTTGGGAGGCTGAGATAGGAGAATCGCGAGTTCAAAGCCAGCCTCAACAATGGCAAGGTGCTAAGCAACTCAATGAGATGCTGTCTCTACATAAAACACAAAATAGAGCTGGGCATGTGGCTCAGTGGTCAAGTGCCCCTGAGTTCAATCCCCAGTACCACAATAAAAAATAAAAAAATAAAAAATGAGAGCAGGAATGGGGAGTTTCATATCAGCAAGGAGGCAGGAAGTGAATCCAAAGGTGGCAGATTCTGCCAAAAAAATCCACCCTATAATGGGCTGCTTACCAAGACATGTTAGCCTGAATTTTAAAGCAAAAGTCCACTGTTGTTTGTATGGTTTTACTTTTTGTCTTTTCTTCCTTTAAACTTGTTTTAAAACCATTTCTATTGGGAAAGTTGTACACATATAGAAAACACATAAAATATGTTTGATTTGACAAATTATTATAAAGCAAGACACATGTAACTATCATCTCAGTTCAAGAAATAGAAGGTTGCCAGCATCAGAGTTCCTCCCAGCCTCTTTTCAATATGATCACTGGCTCTTCTCTGCACCTATGTGGCATACCTTCATGGGAACCCTAATTGTGCATTCATACACCTGTCAATGGACCTTTGGGTTTTTACAGTTTAGGGCTATTACAAATAATGCTGCTGTGAGCATTTGTATATGTTTCTTCTGATGCACACATTTCTTTTGGGCATATATGCCCAGGAGTAGAACTGCTAGATCACACAATATGCAAATCTTTAACTTTATTAAATATTGCCCATAGTTTTCCAAAGTGATTATCATAACTTATATGCTCACCAACAGTACATGACTTTTAAGGCAATAAAGAAGGCTTTTCATTATGTGAAAACATATTTAACTACAAGAAATCCATACATTTGGAATTTCATGGACTAAGATTCTACAGATGACCCGAGTGGGCTGCTCAGTAAGCACTTTTGCTCTGGACAGACATGGGTTTGAATGCTGGCTCTGCCACTAATTTACTGTGTGACATTTGGTAAAACAGTTAACATTTTAATTTCTGTTTTCTCATTTGTAAAACAAGAGTAGTGATAGAACATAATTCATATAGTGGTTGTGTTAATTTAATAACACATTCAAAGTGCCTGATATATCATGTGGCCCATAGAGGACTGTAGTGCAATAGTTGCTAATATATTGTTATCATTACTACTCTTATTTGCACTCATGCGTTCCCTTCTAAACACGGCAGTGAGAAAGATTAGGAAGCAAAAAGTTAGAGTTGGCCATCTGCATTCGTATATTTTCCAATAACATCCAACCTCAGGAAGTAGTCTCAGAAAATGATAAGCAAGAGGACATTTATAAACTAGAGCTCTGTTTTGCCTAATTGGCATCAGTCAGATAAGCAGAAATTTGTCAAGAGACTGCCTCCCAGGTCACCCTGACAGTTCTGTATACCCTGGCACTTCAGAGACAAAACAGTTGGAACACTGAGCTCTTTACCACCTGACCTGGGGGCCCAAGTGTTCTGCTCTCTCATTCCAGGGACAGCCATTTGCCATGTCCCAGAGTCCCCAAGACTGCAGCTGCATGGCAGCCACATCTAGTTGAGCCTCTGTTCACCACTGCACTGGGATACAGCTGCCAGGATATATTCCCAGAGGACCACAGTGGCTGGCAACCAACACCACTAAGAACTAGGAGACAGAGAATCCAGGATACAGGCTGAAAATTATTGTAAAATATCCTACAATGAATGAGCAGGAAGGCCGCCAATGCAATTCTGTACTGAGCTTGACTAATCCCACAGCAGCTTCTCTGCAGCACCTGCTCCTTTTGTCCATTCTTCCAGGAAGATGCCCAGCAGGCATTGGGAAGATTTTGTTCTGGAAACAGAGTTCTAATTGTCTAATGTGAAAGACCCACTGCAGCTCCATGGACTAGAACTCTTAAAGGGCAGTGGAGGTGACACTACAAAGGAGCAGGGTGAAAGTGGGGCAGGTTCTTTGTTTTCCAGGAGGTGTTTAGCTCTGCTCTTGATGACGGAAAAGGTGCAAAATAGATTATGAACTCTGATTTTCAAGATTGATTTGGGAGGCCAGTCAGTCAATGATATCATTGTCTCTGCAAGGTCAAGCTTCCTACTCACGATTTCTATCATTTAGAAAGGCAGGTATCAAATAAAACTCTAGAGGAACTTGAGTCTGGGTTAGCCACACACACGCATACATTCAATAGCTGTAAATGGGATCTGGTAGCAGGGAGTCTGTTCTAATAAATCTTAAAGTCACAATAGATCATTCATGCTCTCCAGAGTGTGTATCAAATTTCTCTGTCCATTTTCTCTTTGGAATGTTTCCTTCCTACGTTTCCCCTTCATTTAACTTTGTCTTGCTACCTTTATTCCTTTGTTATTACAAAGATCTCTCATTCCAATCAATCTTCATAAACCCTTTCAATTTAATATCATCAAAGCAAATTCTTTCATCATACTATTCCCTACTCAAAAAGACTTCTAGTTACCTATGCAATTATTCCAAAATTGCTCATCTTGAAACTCAGGATCCTTTTCTATCCACCATTTTTAAATTCTTATTTCGTACTATTTTTCAGCAAGTCCTCTTTCCAGTCAAGTTAGGGGACTGGTTGTCTCTGTAACATACTACCCCCTCTGCTGAGGGGTCAATATCTTAAGAATATGTAATCCATTTGTGGGTGGGCACCCAGTGACTGGGAGGCTCTGCTGTAGAGGATGCATGTCCACTGTTCATTCTTTTCAGGAATGTGTGGAAATGTAACTTACAGAAGCTGCTGTTCATTTAGTAAGTGAAATATAAACATATTAGAGTTAAGCTTTTGCACATTGTTTTTCTCATTTGGTTAAAAGTAGATTTTTTTCAATACTGAGGTGAGTGTGAGCACAGGTGGTAAATGGAATGAAATCTAGTGATCACTGTGCTCTGGAAAGATTGATGGTAAAGTAGGTGAATGCTGAAACAACTTTTTTTGATGCTCCGTAGTTTTCAAATTGAAAGGTCCTGAATATCTTTTGGGGTTTTGAGAAGAATATCAGCACTTTCCCAATTAAATCATCCATCTCTGAGGTCGTTACGTGTCACAGGAAATTTCTTTGCAAATTGGCATATTTTGTTCATCTGTTCAACGTAAAGGTATTCTTACAAAAGAGATTTATATTAATATTTCAAATGTACAGCAAAGTGAACACAATGACTGCAAACCATAGCTGTAGAGTTTATGCCTCACATGATGAGGGTTGGAGCTTCTTCCTCATGCAAACAACCTGATTATCAATGTTATTGAGTATGCATTAAAATATTTTGATGTCACAACAAAACACTTGGCAAGCTTGACAGAAGTTCTTCAAAATTATTTTCTAATGGAGTAAATGGATTAAAACATAAAAAAACACCAAAACTATTTCCCTCTATTTGAGGATATTGGTAAATAATAGCATAGGAAAAAATCTGGAGCTTGCTTCAGATGGCTTTTGAAACAAGTATTTATTGGAAAAAACTTGCTTTGCCAGTTTAGTTGGAAGTTGATTCTCAGGGTTCAGTCTTTTCAAATAACATAGTAATTTTTTTTCACTTTTCCTTCTGTACTCAGTTGAGTTGGAATTTGTTGAATTGTAACTACACACAAACCATTTTATTGATGATGGGCTTCTCTTCATCTGAAGTGAAGGGGCTTTGAGCTAATTGTAACATTTACAATTAACCTTGAGTGATTTCATTCTTTTAGAAATTTATCTTTAGGTATGTACTTCTTCAAATTGATTACATTAAGCATTACTCATTTAACTGTTCATTTATTTTGGATTTAAATTTTAAATTCAATAACATTGTTTTGTTTTATTTGTACTTAGTATGGTTTATCTAATTATAGTGGTGATAGAAGATTTTATTCAGGAATGCACATTAATAGAGAAAATAAGTTGGTTTAAAGAAAAACCTAATAGATAATAGTACATTTTGTATGCAAATATGACCCAAATTGTTCCAAATGGGTAACTGAGGCTTTGGAAACCCTACTACAGTTGAAGCATACTTCACTCAAGGCCAGGATAAAATTATTCTTCCTCCAGAAAATCCTCCCTGACCCCTCAAACTTACATTAACTTCTCCCTCTGTTTAGGATTTCAAAGTGTATTTATCTTTTTGGCTCACAAGTCTTAAAAAAACAAACAAACAAAACTTCCAATTAATTGACAGACCCCCCACTTATGGTGTAGACTTGAATGCCAGTGCCAAGTGTGGGGTGGTAGAAGCAGTCTGCTTTAGGTGCAAGCAATAACAGATGCATCAACTTCAGTGAATTTAAAAGCAACAATAAAATTGATTGAAATTCAATTTGCTTTTTATTATCATCACATGTCAGCAATTCTAAATATCAATGATAAAATGCTCCATTCCAAAAAATTTCTGTTGTCAGTTAAGGTTTTAAACAATTGCCATACTTACTGTTAGATTTTAATAATATGGGCTTATACTTCAAATAAACATTTTTATTACTCATCTTACAATAAACATTGTATTGTAAATGGAATAACTTAGAAAATTCTAGTGATACAGGTAGTCTCTAACATTTGTGGACTCAACTATAATTTATTCATTTCAAGAACAATTCATTCAAATTCATGATGGTTTGAAATCCCTGTCTGGGGCTTGCTTGGGGTCTGATTTGTGTGTCCAACTCTTTATACTCATGCATTTAAGCAGATTTGAATTAACAATGTTGGCATGATGACTGAAAATTTCTTTCATTTTGCCATTTCATGGCAGCCTGGAAGGAATATAACTTGGATTTTTTATGTCTAAAAGTTTAAACCAGCAAAACAGTGTAAAATGAGGGGTGCAATGTTTTTGTTAATTAGGGCGAATGTTAGTTCAGACGCATAACACTTGACTGAATTTGAGTAGTATTTTAAAAATTAAAATATATTTAAAAATTATTTATCTTAAAACTAAATAGCATATCAGAAAAATAATGATTATTTCCAATTGTGAGTACTCTTGGGAACGATTTTGTCATAGGAGGAGAAATGTGTTTAAAATGATCCTCTGCATTTTTAAAAAGTCAATAACTGTATATCAAGAAAGAATAATTTGTACTGTATTTAAATTATACCTCAATTAAAAAACAACAAAAATCTGTTTGGGGTATCAAATACACAAGGTACTCTGCTAAAATGAAGAATGAAGTGGATGTATCATCAACTATTGATGATATTGGGGGGACTGAAGATAAGGAAAGTATTAATGGTGTCCAGGAGGCAAGTTGGCCGGTAGGCTGCACCATTTAAGTACTGGTGTCTTTTTACATCTAGTTTGTTGAGAGATATTTATTGGAAGAGGATGTGAATTGCTCACATGACCAGCAATTCGGCAATCTAAGGCTGTATGGAGTAAGAATACTAATATTCTTTTCTTTCCTTCTCTCCCAGCACCCCTCTTCTCTTAACTCTCAGAGCTGGTTATCATTCTGTCAGCAACTGTGCAATTATGGGGCGTATGGATGATACTCATGGTGACTCCACAGAAGAACACAAGCCTTCTGGGGAAAAGCTCTATATTCCTCACCATTTCACATTCTTTCCTTCTCTTGATTTCTTTCATCTGTTTCTATATAGTCTTTATCTAGGGCTGTGTTGATGGCTTAGGGGTAGAGCATGCCCAGGGTTTGATCTCCAGCACCACCACCGAAACCTAACAAAAAACATATGGGCTTTATCTATAAATCTAATTACACAACCCATTTCATTAAATCTGACATCTGTTCACCACCTCTGAATTGATTCTACTTCGTTTTTATTGATTTGGAAATCTAAATACCTTATTAATTAAACCATGGATACCATGGAGTTTGGCTTATATTAACATTAGTTATACAACCCCCCAGTCTAAGTTGTCTTTAACTTGACTTTTAAAAAAATTAACCCCATGAGAGTATACAATTGTTACATGCCAATAAAACAAAATTTTAGCTTTGTCCCCACACCCCCTCCCAGGTAAAACCAATCCCAAACACTGTAGGGGCTTCATCTTTAGCCCAGGCTCAGTGGAATGCTAAACCTCAAATTCACCCCTCTGGAGAGGCAGCATTGAAGCAGGTTAGGCTGAAGGGCCCATGTCAGACACTAGGGCCTGTGCTATGTGTTTCCATAGCAGTCCAGGACTAGAAGGGCCCTTCGAAAGTGTCTAGCGATTTCATTCAACTGATGAGGATAATGATGCCCAGTGCTTATTAGTAACCAAACTAAAACTGCAAATCAAGTCTCCTTCCCCAGCAGCCCAGCACTCTTCCCCAGTCAATCCATTTCCACAAAATAATGAAATATGAGTGTTTGGGCCAAGTCATGAGCTGCATTTACTTAGATGATGTTGGTCTTAAGAATACAAGGCATACTCAAAAGAAACATATCTCTTTCAGCTACAGAGATAATTCACTCCAGCAAATAGTTATGGTTTCAAAATAGCAGTGACTGAGTTCAGAATTCCTGGGGAATAGAATATCTAAAGAAGCTCCATTTAGAACCTTTGTGCACATAAACATTTTTTGGAATACTATGATTGCTTTCCATAAATTAGAGCGTTCTTACATTTAGCTTGGTTCATACATAGCCAATAGATAATTGTCTGACATGAACAGGTTATGACTTTCAGGGAAAGTTTCCTCTCCAAACTACTAGCCTGTGTAGAAGAGAGAGGAACACAGATGGAAGCAAGGGCTGGATCAAGGGTAGCACACATCACTTCTACTCATTTTGGGTTTTTTGACCAGCATTTAGTCTCATGAGCAGAATAGCTTCACACCAAGGTTGACTCCAAGGAAGTAAGGAATTTGCCGATGGTGATGAGTGTTAGCTTTCTTAACCTCGGACTGGCTGAAAGATGTCTGCATAGTGAAACTAATTAGCAAACTTTTATCACTCTGGTAAGACTCTGTGTGAAGAGTGAGAGCCCATTGTATGTACCATCATGAGAACCCTCTAGAGGCCACAGAATCCTGTCTAGCACTCCCACTACAATGGAACAGGACTTGAATCCAACAGGATCACAAGCAGGCCCCTTTCTGGAGAATCAAGGCCTCAGATATGGCATAGCTAGCTCTTGAGCACTGGGTTGCTGTCCAACCACAATAAAAGTTTAGGTGTCAGGCATATGGGATACGAGAGCCCAATCTGTCTGCAAAGCAAGAAACATTAGAAGCTTTCAATCTCTCCAGAGTTTTCCTAAGACTTCTGGAGATAAAAGACTCCAGGCAGTCTGTATGTACTCAGCTTTAAGTTTTCCTGAATAAACTGCAGGCCTGTTTTTTTTTCAAAGTACTTATCACACACATGTATCTCCTCCAGCTGCTAAAAAATAGAAATATAAAGAAGAGTGGTTTTGTAATGAAAGATCAAGGCAGGGTGCCTTAAGTGGTGAGGGATGAAAGCAGTGGCGGCATAAAAATGCATTTTACTCTCGTCTTACTTTTTGGAGCAATATTGACAGAAAGATGCTACACATTGAAAATCAAGTTGGTTTTCTGCTGAGACCAGGTTTCCCATAAGCGGCTGTTTCTGATAGTTACCTTTGACTCAAGAACTCCCCACTGGGTTTTCTGAGCTTTTCTTTGTTTATGGCAGTCTAAGACACTTTACATAAACTCCTCCCTACCACTTTCTCTCTCAACCAGCATCCGGTTTACATAACAAACCATCATCTGATAGCTCCTCCCAGTCTACCTGGGTATCTTCCCTATTTCCTTGTGAGTATTTTCTGAATAAATTATTGTTTGACAGAGTAGTCAGATAATAATTCAGTTCTCAGCTCTGCAGTTCTGACCAATAGGATGGATGGGAACTCTGAACTGGACTGAGTGGAATAAATCTCCAAGAAGAGTCAGGCCTGAGCTGCACTATGGAAGTGGCGCCATCATGGAGACATGGGAGAGAGTGCACGGGTTGAGTTGCTCAGGTTCTGGAGTGTAACAGACCTGGGTTCAAATCCCGATCCTACATCTTGTGAGGTTAGGCAAGTTTCTTGATCTTTCTTAGCCTCAATTTCCTTATGCATAAAATAAGAATAGAGATGTTCCTCCACATATGATGAGGTTATATCCTGATAAAACCAATGTAAAAATCAAAAAATTGTGAGTTCAGCCTCATAAGCCAGGGACGGTTTGCATAGACATGGGTTGAGATTTAACCCAGAATTTCCCTTTCTTTGGTCTCTTTTTTCTCCCTCTCTCTTATTTCTCTTAAAAGAACTTCCAAAAAAGATCAGATGTACATAAATCTTCATCAGGCTCTGTCTTTGAAGAGACCCACTTTAAAAACATGCTATAAGGTTGATTCTTTAGATTTTGATAGAAATGGTATGCTGAGGGAAGCTCTGACCCAAACATGACAGGCTGGCTCTTAGGACTGGGAACTGTTGTGCATAGAAAATGCTAAAGGGGTCTTCGTGGGAGAAGCATGGACAGTGTCTGTCACTCATACCCCATTCAGCTTGGGAGAGGAAAAAGAAAGATGTATGGTTCTTCCTCACTTCAGTACAATCTGGCTGCTGACAAAACATGGGCAAACACAGATATTTTCTGAGATGGAGAATTATATGCCCTAGGAGACAGATAATACATGCAAAATATGTAAAATTGCAGATTCTTTTATAAAACAAACTTCAAATTTTGCAAACTGTATTTGATAAAAGGCAGTTATTAAAATTCAATTTTTCATATAAGCATCTTTGGTTTTTATGAGCTATGAGTCCATATGACTGGCTCATATGGTTTCCTCTTTCTTCTTTCTTTGTTTTTTGTTTTTTTTTTTTTTGTTTTTTTTTTTGGTGTGAGAGGTACCAGGATTGAACCTAGGAGCACTTAATCACCAAGCCACATCTCCATATTTTATTTTGAGACAGAATTTTGCTAAATTGCTGAGTCTGGGTTTGAACTCATGATCCTCCTGCCTCAGCCTCCTGAGCTGCTGGGACTACAGGTGTGTGCCACTGTGCCTGGAAGTTTTCTCTTTTTAATTGAGCTCAGCCACTGAAAATAATACAGATAAATCACCTCAATATTGATATCCCTCAAAATGGTGATGATTTTAATAATAAAAAGAGAAACATATTCATAGAAAAATGGACAAAGAATATGAACAGCCAATTTATAAAAAAGCAAGTAAATGTCTAAATACTCATAAAATTATTGCTAAAACTCACCAATGACCAAAAAAGTTCAATTTAAAATGAAATACCCAGTTTTTACTTATGTTACATTCTTATGAGTATAGATTGGTATAACTTTCCTAAGATAATTTGATAATACATATCAAAATATGTAAAATATGCAGATTCTTTGACAATGCAATTAAACTTCAAGCAATATTTACTTGCAAAATAATCCTTAATCTGTATAAAAATTGATTTTAATAATTTTTACTGCAATACAACTTATAATATCCAAAACTAGAAAAACTGCAATGTCTACCAACAGTGGATACAATTAAATGAACAAGGATACATAAATTACCATAACTAACTATTCAGCTTTTAAAAGTTTATAAAATTATATTTGTTGACAAAGATTTTAATCATACTTTAAGTTCAAAAAGAATATGAACAGTGTGATCTAATCTAAACAATTAATATACGTATATGCATAGAAACCATCTGAAAATACATATACTAAAATGCTAATGGCACTTATCTTTAGGTATTGAAGTTGACTTTTAATTCTTCATTTTGCTTATCTGTGCTTTTCTAATATTTCTACAGTAAACATACATTGCTTGAGTAATAAAAATGCTATAAAATAATAAGATATTTCCTCTCTGTGCTTGGTTAAAAATGAAGTGCTCTCAGAGATTTTGCAGCAATAGATATTTTCCATTGTATTAATTTCCTGGTCCATTAAGTGTATGTAATGAACAGTTTGCCATGACTCCAACGGGTTGGAAGACAGCCAAGCGTCATACAGCAAGCAAGGGATGGAAACCATCGTCCCAGGCTTTTCCCTCAACCAGGACTGAATCCATCAGGCTTTTTGTTTAGAAAAAAGTTTTCAGTGATATGGGGTGTAGGCACCCTTGCTGGTAGTTGCTGCCTTAATGAATCTGGAATGTTAGCAATGATTTCACAGTTATAAAAATCTAACAAAATGCCCAATATGTGGCAAATGCTGAAGAAATGTTTGACCTGCAATTTAATGACTTTTGCTTTAGGGATGAGAAGGCCAAATGAAAAGCTAGGGTGACAGAATATTTGGTATACTTTACCATAGTATATTCATCCTATGATAGTCATCCTATGATAGTTTTATTTTTTTCTGAATTCAAATAGTGTAAGGCAGTTTCTAACTTACAACTCCTGACTGTCCATTCTCAGCTGAGTCCATTGCTGCAGTCACTGCAGCCTATTAGCAACAACATCAACATAGAAATTTTGGGCTTCAGAAAAGCCACAAGCAGAGAATCAGAGGGAGAAACGACGATGTGAAAATGAGAAACAACCACAAGCCATATCCCACTGGCAGAGTTTGAACTGAGAGCTCCATGTGACAACCCCTTGTCCAAAGTTCCCATATTCACATTCCAGCCAACCACACTGAGAATGAACACTTATCTGTCTGAAGAGTCTTTTGTCTGTTCCTCGTTTTTCAGAAAGATGACCTTTCATCAAATTCCCTACCAGGATCTTTATAAATTTTACATGTAGAATGAACTGGGGTTGTATTTTGCCTACTGTCTAGGTAGCGGATTCCCAAAACAATCTCATCACCAGCCTGTGTGCAAATACATAAATTGCTTTGAAATGTATTTTGTTTACCTAGTGAACCATGATGGAAACCTTTAGAGAAAATTGGTATTGCTCCATACTGGCTCAACTAATAAACCCCATTACTGAAATATTCTACAAATGAAGCATTTCATTTTAGTCCCCCTTTTCCATTCCAATAACCTTCAGGAGTGAAGCATTCCATTAACACATGTCTACATGTGGGTGGCTAAGAATGAGTTTTGAGGTTTTAGCAATCAATTTCCAAATACATAGATTACATCATCACCCACAGTGCAATCCAGCTATGCTTTGGTCCCAGGAAACTAGGTTGTAAGCTCATAGTGATATTGTGTACACATACTCAGAATTAGCTAGTTAGCATATTCCAAACTCAAAAATATAAGATGGAACTCACCACCAAAAACATTACATAGTAAAGAGAGTGTGTTCATAAACATAAAGAGTTTTTGAAAGTACATGAAATCGGGCTAGGATTGTAGCTCAGCGGTAGAGCGCTTGCCTTGCATGCGTGAGACCCTGGGTTCGATCCTCAGCACCACATACAAAGTAATGAAATGAAGACATTGTGTCCATCAACAACTAAAAAAAAAAGAAAGAAAGAAAGTACATGAAATCAACTGTGGATGCTATGTAACAACAGGCCTTGCTTCCTTTGATCTATAGCAGTGCAAAACTGCTCCTCCTTTCCCTCCCATCATCTCCTCTTCTCCTACTTGGCTCAAGATCCCCAAAAGGAGCAGTATAGAGATTCCTCAAAATATAATAATATTTTAATATAATAATATAATATAAATATAATAATATAATTTTAATATTTTTATAATAAATATAAAATATAATATAATATAAATATAATAATATAATAATTCTAATATTTTTATAATAAATATAAAAATATAATAATATAATAATTCCTAGGAATACAACCATCATTTGATCCAGCTATCCTACTACTTGGCATATATATTTAAAGGATTTAAAATCAGCTTATTACAGTGATGCAGCCACATCAATGTTTATAGCAGCACAATCCACAATAGCTAAGTTATGGTACAAACCTAGGTACCTTTAAACAGACGAATGGATTTTAAAAATATGATATATATACACAATGGAGTATTACTCAGCCATAAAGAAGAATGAAATTATGGTATTTGTCAGTGAATGGATGGAACTGGAAACTATCATGCTAAGTGAAATAAGCCAATACCCAAAACCAAAGGTCAAATGTTTTCATGGATATGTGGAAGCTAACTGACAATAATGTGGGGGTAGGGGAACAACAGAAGTTCAGTGGATTAGACAAAGGGGAATGAAGGGAAGGAGAGGATAGAAATTGGCAAGACAGTAAAGTGAATCTGAAATAATGTTTCTATATACAATACCTCATAATGAATCCCACCATTGTGTACATTCATAATAATGGGGTCCTAATTAGAATAAAACATATTCCATACTTATATAATTTATCAAAATAAATTCTGCTGTCATGTGTAACTAAAAAGAACCAATAAATTTAAAAAGATCCCTGAGAGAATCTGAACAGAGGTCAGAAGATCTCAGGTAAAGAAGAATTTAGAGACATGAGATGCTTCAGAGACACAGACATGCATACACCTGCCTCAAGAAATTTCAATCATTTTATTCTTCAGTACATAACCATTGCTTCCAGTTAGTGAGTGTGGTCCTTACATGTTCTCTTGTCTTCACAGTTTTTTCTTTCAGGAATTGCCTTATCTATAAAATCTCAGTATCTGTTATTTGGATCCCATTTGGGGGGTTACCAGGGACTGAACTCAGGGGCACTCAACCACTGAGCCACATCCCCAGCCCTATTCTGTATTTTATTTAGAGACAGAGTCTCACTGAGTTGCTTAGCATCTCGCTAATCCACAGAGGCTGGCTTTGAACTCGTGATCCTCCTGCCTCAGCCTCTCACACCACTGGGATTACAGGAGTGTGCCACTGTACATGGCTCATTTTTGAAATTCATTTATGAAAATCTCTGTCTTGGTGTGATCCAAGATGGTGGCCTAGATGAACACTGCATTCCTAGTCTTTTCAGGACTGGGGATTAAAGCAGTGGAAATACTCTTTCTCTGTGAGTTATTAGAGGACCCCCGATAGCTGCCTCCATGTAGGAATTCCAATCACGTGCCCATGCAGGTCACCAGGCCCCAACCTTTGTGCTGGGTGCTGGCCAGTAGCCTGCACAGGACCCTGGCTGATCACCCACACACCACACAGGACCTCGGGTCACCAACCCATGCAGGACCCCTAGATGTTGCTCCCACACCAGACCCTGGCTCCCACCGCAGGATCCCTGGCTGCTGCTCCTATGTGGACCTCCATCTACCAGCGTGGAACTCCCTCATTCTCCTATACCTGGGGACACTGGAGAGGATCTTGAGACAACCTTTACTTCCACACAGAACACCACAGAACTGCATCTCCAAATATGTTGCCCAACCCCACCACCCAGCCTACACCCTATCTCTGAAAGCAGATGCTTCCATTGTGGGACTCTTTACTCACCATCTTGGAACTGGGGGAGATACCAGTAAACAACAGACAACCTCACTTACTGGATGAGAAGAGAAGCAATCTTTTTTATTTACCTTGAGTCATTTTTTTCCTCTATTATCTCTTTTTTTTCTTTTTTTCTTTTCTTTCTTTTTCTTCTTTTCTCTCTTTCTCTCTTGCTCTTTTCCCACCCACACATCCCCAACATTTGTGAAACCAAGTATTTTTATGCATTAGGCTACTGAGGACAGGGATATCTGATTAGTATATTACAGTTGTATTATATAGTCTTGTATCTTCTATTTTTACCTGTTTTATTTTTCTTAATTTTTATGTTTCCTTGTTTGTTGTACTGTATTTTCTTCCTACTTACTTGTCTTCCCCAAATCTCTTTCTCTCTTTTCTACTACTAGCCAACTTCTTTTGGATTCCTCTTTCACACTTTCTA
>PVHX01017408.1:0-40179 GCA_004024805.1 Geosciurus inauris | reverse complement strand
AAGCTGGTGATTGGTTACACCCAATGAAAGTCAATGTCCATTGGTTATGTCCAGTAAGATGATGTAATTGCAGCTGGGCATATTCTTTGTGCATGTCCATGGAGCTGTGCCCCCTATCACTTGTAACCAGTCATTACTAAGCATGCCTGTGGCTAGTGCCCCTTCCAGCCCCTTATCGATTGGAAGCAGGCATGACTAAACATGCCATTGGCTGCTATTCCTCATGGCCAGCAACTTAGTGAGTCCCGGCACGTCCAGGCATGTCTATGGCATATGCTTCTTACAGTGATGCTTTCAGGAGGGTCTTCTCAAGAGTAAATCATCTATGGACCTTCTGATTCCTGTTGGTCTTTCTGCTGCACTAAAGGCTTTGATTGTACTGCCTCTTCCTCTCCACAATTTGTCCCTGGCTCCTGTTTCTTGAACATTGCTCTACTCCCTACCCAACTGATCCTGTCTCTGTGGCACTTCTCTTGCAAGTCTCGAAGGCATGTGGCTTGGACTCTCACTGTTCTTTACCCACACACACTCTCAGAATCCCCAGAACTTTCCTGTCTGGAGAGTATACGTGCCTCAGTCCCACGGGCTCCTACATTCTGGTTCTCCCCTTCACCTGCCTCGTCAGACACATTTTTCTTCCCCTCCTGACTTCTGTGTTTACCACTCTGTTTTGCAGTCCTTGTCATCACTCCGTCTCCTTCCTGGTTCCCACTATCTGACTGGACGGCTGTTGACTCTTATTCCATGAAGTTTCTTACTTCTGCCCTGCTATGGTTGAGATGCTGAGTGTTCACCAAAGGTCCCAACTTGGTTCCCAGGGTGGCACTAGTGGTAGGTGGGGCCCAGTAGGAGGTCTTTAGGTCATTGTAGGTGTATCCTTGACAGGAATCATGGAACCCTAGTCTTTTTCTTTCCATTCTGGTTCAAGATATGATTACTTGCTCCTACATGTGTTCCCACATGATATGCCAGCATCCACTGCCCTTAACAGAGGCCAAACGCATAGGGCCACCTGCTTTTGGACTTTAAACTCCAACACTAGGAATTAAATAAACTTCTCTTTACTTCATAAGTAGCTTTTGTCAGGTATTTCACTATAGTGACAGGAAGCTGATTAGTGCATACTCTTTTCTTTCCCATGGTAAGAACTCCAGGTCTTTGTCACTTTATGGCCAGAGGCTGCTAGTGAGTGACCTCACTCCTAGATTTTCCTGATCTCTGCCTGGCATTTCATGAGAATCTTCTTAGATCTTTGAATATATTTCCTCACTTCCTGCCTAAGAACCTTCAGTCTTTGCTTCAATCTATAGAATCATACTATAGAATCATATTTCAGTACAGAGCTTGACATTTGACTCCTACAACTATCCTATTCCAAACCATAACTTACTCAGTTTCTCTTCCATGGACCTTGTAAATGCTGGCTTCCAAGTTCTGGTTGACATGAGAAATAGCATCTCTTCTCTCTTCTACCTCATTTAGTCCTACCGATTTTTCCAATTTTACCTCCTTTATGGAAACCTTTCGGTGAATATCAATGAACACATGTGGGAGTAGCCAGAGGGCAATGAGACAGAATACAATAACAGAAGAGACTGCCCAGGCCCTCCTCCCCAGAGCTGGTATTCTAGAGGAAAGAAAGGAAAGTCAGCAGCAGTGACAATATGACCTAACCAATGCTTTGGCAGAGGAAGGACACAACCCCGTGTTTTGATATATAAGGTCAGAACTGGAAAATTAGGTATATGAGAAGGTAAGGAGCTGAATATCTCAACAGAACAGCACATGAAAAGGCCCTGAGGAGAGAGAGGCTGGGGCATGGCCAGTGGAATTGGGACTGATGGAAAGAGGGATAAGTGGGGGAATAATCTGAGCATGGTTGCTGGCTTTCTGTCTCTGTGACAAAATGTTCCTAAAAGTGCAGTCCTTGTCCCCAGTGCCAACCCAATAACAAGGACATGGTTTTGAGAAAAAGGAAAAGAGTTTTATTGCTTTGCTAGCAAAGAAGCAGCACAGGGGACTCCTGTCCTAGAGGCTGTGATTCTGCCCATCGGCAGGAACAGGGGGCTTTTAAAGAAGTGATTCAAACGCTGCTACATTCTGCGTGTTCTCTGTCTGGAGTTGTAATTCACTGGTTAATTTGGGAGATAGTTATTTCTGAGATCTTCTGGTACCATCCCCAAAGTCTGGATTACTTCGTTCCTATGGTGGGTGTGTGCTCAAAGACTGATAAATTTGCCTAGGATGGGGAAGAAAGGTAATCTTGTTTCCCCTCAGATTAGGGAGAGGGAGAGGAAGAGAAAGAAACATACATGCCCATTTTGAAAGTAAGTTGCAGTGGCAGAGCAGCAAGGGTTATATTCAAAGTGGGCCACTGTTACAAAAATACTTGAGAGAAGATGGGCACAGTGGTGCACATCTGTAATCCCAGCATTTGGGAGGCTGAAGCAAGAAGATCATAAATTCGAGCCTAGCCTTAGTGAGACCTTATCTCAAAATAAAAAATAAAATGGGCTGGGGGTGCAGCTTGGTGGCAGAACACCCCCGAGGTTCAATCCCCGGTATCAGCCCATGGTTGCTTGGCCTGTTGCATTGTATCTGCAGTGACGCAGTCTGTCATGGCAAGAGGATATGGGAGAGGAGGCCTGATCACCTCATGGTGACTGGGAAGCAGAGAGAGAGGATGGGCCAGTGTCCCCATGCTTTCAGTGGCATGCTCACGATGACCTAACTTCCTTCCACTAGGCTCCACCTCCTAAAGATTCCACTGCCTCCCAGTAGTGCCCTGGACTGGGGACCAAGCCTTCAACACATGGGGGACATCCAGATCCAAACTGTAAGACTGAGGCAGGAGATGTCCTCAGGAGCCCCATCAGGGTTTCTCGTAACTTAATGGAATTTTTCCATTGAAGTGTTTTAAGCCAGGAAATCATTTTGAATTTGGATTCTAGAAAAAACCCTGTTAGTAGCATAGAGAATGGATTAGAGGGGGTGGTACAGCTTGGGAGGTGACCTCTAGGAAGCCTGAACATGGGTTACTCCAGTGTGAATGGAGGCAGTTGTATCTATGCTGGAAATATTTAGGGAGGAAAATAGGCAAGACGTTTTGACTTGAAAGAAGGACTGAGAGAAATGGAAGGGAAAATGTCTTGATGCTCAGGTATTTGGCTTGAACAACCAGGCAGATGTTAGGGTGTACTGAGACAGGAAATACCAAAGAAGGAGGAGTGTAGGGAAGGGTATCCATTTGCTAGGGCTGCCTTTTCAACTACCATCCAGAGGGAGGATTAAACAACAGAACTTGATTTTCTCACAGTTCTGAAGATTGGAAGTTCAAGGTCAAGGTGTGACAGGGTTGGTTCCTTTGAGAGCTGTGAGAGGGAATCTGTTTCAGGTCTCTCACCTAGACTTCACATTATCTTCCCTCTATGCACATCTATCTCCCAATTTACCCTTTTGGAGGGACACTAGTCCTATTGTTTTAGGCCCCCCCCTAACAATTTCCTTTAACCTGATTACATCTGTGAGGGCCCTATTTCCATATAAGGACACATCCTGAGGTACTGGGGGTTAGAAATTCAACATATGAATTTTGGGGGTGGGGGATACAATTCAACCCTTAGCAGAAGACATAATTAAACTTAGTTTTAAGTCTGGCAATTTGAGGGAACTTGGCACCTTTGAAGTGTGATATCAGTAGGAATTGAGAATATGAGTCCCAAGTGTGAGAGGGTGCTGCTTGATGGGTCTTTTATAATTTCACGCTGTGGGATATTTTCCCTTTCTCACATGGGCCTTGCTACTCCAATAAGTTGATATGCTCCTATGTGGAGTTTAATGAATCATTTAGTTCTCATAGTAATTTTACAATGAAAAGATAATAAGCACTCTCCCCCATTTTTCAGAAGACTAAACACTTTAGAGAATTTGAACTATTTTATTCAAGATCACACAGAGAAAGAATTAGAATTAGGCCTCAAATACAGTTTAAAACTCCAAATACCACACTCCTTTATAAAGTTTGGTGGGTGGTGGGGTGGAGGAAGGAAGGGCTGGATGATCAATGGAGGAATAGGTAGATGGACAGGTAATAGGAGGCTGGGTGTGTTGATGGGTGGGTGGAAGAATGGGTGGTTAAAGACAGATGTGGATGGATGGGTGGACGGATGGATGAGTGGCTGGATATCTGGATAACACTTGCTGAGCACTGCATATGGGGAGATTAGTAAACTAAACAATGCATATGAAACTGAGCATTTTAGTCATCAAACAATTCTATGAGGATGTTACAAGTTGAATTAAAGAAACTGAGGCTGTGGCAATGTGTAAGTCTCCTAGGTTACAGGGTCAGAAAGTAGGTAGAAGCCAAATGAGAACTCAAGTCTGCTGGAGAATTTTGTGCATCTTTGCTAATTAATGCAGTGCTCTACAAGTGTGGATGACGAAACCAGACTCAAATCCTCCCTGGTTTTATTTTCATATATAATTGGTCAGCAAGCCTTTTTTCCCCCTTTTTGACAACCAGGAGAACAGGACTAAACCGACGCCCCTTTCTTTCTTTGCCCTTCTGAACAGATTATCCTGCCCTTACACAAATTATAGGTGTCCTGCAAGAGTTTTCACTATGCAAATGCATTTGCATAGCCACTACTGAGATAAACCCAGAGGCCTTCCTGGGTGCTATTTCTAGTCATTGCTCCCAGCAGTGATTCCTGCCCTGACTTCTAACACCATCATTAGTGTCTGCCTTCCACCTTTGTTTTGTTTGTTTGGTGGTACTGGGATTGAACTCAGGAATGCTTTCCCCAGCCCTTTTTATTTTTTGATTTAAGACAGGTTCTTGCTAAATTGCCCAGGGCTGTCCTTGAACTTGTAATTTTCCTGCCTCAGCCTTCGGAGAGATTGGAATTAGAAAAATGTGCTGCCACACCCAGCTTGACTTCCAGGTCTATATAGTGGAATCAGACCTATGAATTCTTTTGTGTCTGACTTCTTTTGCTCCACAGTATTTTGGTGAAGTTTAGGATGCAGTATGTAGCAGTAGTTCATTCATTCTCATTGCTGTATAGTATTCCATTATATGAAGATGTCATAATTTATTCATCTACCAGGTATAAATTGCATTAATGACCAGCCTTCACACATCCATACCCTTTGTCATGTATTTTTTCAGTGCCTTCTCACTGTGGGCAGGGTGTAGTTCTCTGCCACAGCTTTGGACATGTGACTTGCTTTGGTTAAAAGGACAGTAGCAAAAATGATAGTCTTGAAAAAAGTGCTCTGAATATTGGGCGGATGATCCTAAGACAAACATGGTTGATAGCTGGCTCTTGATGTGTATGGCAGCTTTCTTTCCTGTAAACATGAGACTTGAGAGGTGAGGGGCAATGTGGCCTGGTGGGACCTCTGTTGTATTTCTCTTTGCTTCTACAAGCTAAGCATAACCCTCTTTGAACTTGTCCTTTCCCGGTTGGTGCCCTTGTTAGGGCCATACATCACTAGCATGCTTCTCCTGGACGACCGTTTCAACTATACATCATCCAAGTGAGCTGGGGCTTTCCTAACGTATTGCTCTTATACATCAACAAAGTGAGCTGCGACTCTAGTAATCTATTAGAGTAATACACCACTGGAGTGAGGCATATTGATAGAGCCAAGCTGGTCGATCTGTGAATTGTTGGTATCTAGGAATTCGGGTCAAGAGAGTAATGCAGATTTCAGGTTGGATTGATGCGGCTATGAATGGTATTTTATGATGTAAAGTTTACCTGTGATTTAGAAAGTAATTTAATGTGGGTGACAGCCCAGGTTCAGACTGAGAGGTCGACGTGGCAGATATCTGTAGCACTTGGAAGATGTATTTCAGGAATAAATTACTGTTCTTGATACTTTTATTTCATTTTGTGATATGTCATTGGGGGCACCAGAAAATTGGCCTGGGAGGAAAGTTTTGCACATAAAGCAAAACAGGCTCATTCTGCTGCCTGCCAGGTAAATAAATATGAGGGGAGCGTGGCCTCTGGAAGGCTCTATTGCCATCTGTTTCACTTGGTTGGAGCTACATTCTCAGGGTCTTGCTCTTGACCTAATGTTTATGTAACAAAGTAGCAGTTGCAGTGCATAAATTGTTTATGGTTTCTGCAAGACTTTAGAGAGTGAAGAACTGTAGCGTTTGGGCAAAGGAACAAAGAATATAAAATGTGTGATGACCAGACCCTAATATTTGGTTCAACAGGGGCCTAAGTCAGGGCACACAAGATTACTTTTGTAGCTCTGGAGAGAAGAGTCCCTGTTTGGAACTGCAGCCATGCCCAACAGCTTCTGACTAGGCCTGAAATTCATTTTCCAGTGACTCTCAAGAGTGGTGCATGATTTCATTAAGTACTGTAGTCATCCCTTCCTTCAGTTACCTGCAGTCAGCTGTGTTCTGATGTGTTAATATTTGTCTTGACTCTTTAAGAAAGATAGACCACATGCACATAACTTCTATTATAGTATATTGTGACCATTATTCTATTATTTGTTGTTAATCTCTTACTGTGCTTAATTTGTAAATTAAACTTTAGCATAGGCGGGCATATATAGGAAAAAGCATACTCTGTATAGGATTCAATATTATCCATGAGTTTGGTATCAACTAGAGTTCTTGGAATGTATCTTCCATAGATAAAGGGACTATGGTATAAAAGTCATGATAGCTATCCCTTATTAAATAATTATCCATTAATTCACTTAATCCTCACAGCAGTCTTGAGTTAGGCACTATTATTGTCTCTATTTTAAAGATGAGAAAAGTAAAGCACAGAAAGGTTGAAATGCCCAAAGTCATACAGCTGGTAAATGATGAACCCAGGTAATCTAGATCCAGACATTCTGTTCTTGGTCAAGAGTAGAATTACCAAACTGGCTGCACATCAGTATCACCTATGTGGCTTTTAAAACTACCATTACCTGAACCCTGACTCCCAGAGATTTTGACTTGATCCGTCTGGGGTGGGGATAGTCCATAAATGCATCTTTAAAGCTTCTATAGATATCTTCTTTTATGCAAGCAAAGATGAGACTTAGCAGATGTTGGTTATGATGCTTATTTTTACTTAACATTTTAGCGCAAATGCACTAAAAAAAAGAGCAGAAGTCACTTTCACTTTTGGAAATAGAGTAGCAAGGCATTTGGAGACCTGGGCTAAAGTGGTGCCACCTAAGCAGTGGTCACTCATTGGCTCAATGGCGACACCTTCAGGTGAACGAGACAACTGTGAAAGCTCTTGTGAAAGTACTTAGCATTACTATGCATTGCCCACATTAAGACCTCAGAGTGCCAGCTGCCACACAGGGCCTGAGATAACCCGTGAGCCCTTTGTAAAGTAGAAAGTGTTTACTTCTAAACCTAACAGTAAGTTTTAGAAAGATTTAAGAAAATTTCTCCTTATCTCAAAGGCAACAAGTATTTTGTTTCAACCGAGATGCCTTCTATAGTTCATTCCAGTCATGACAAACAAGAGCTTGTGCTCTGTCCTTCTGGGCAGCTGAGACAGAACTGTGTGTCACTTGTGTGAAGGCTTCCCTCCCTCGGCTGCACCCACCGGCTGCTGAGCAGGAATCTTAATGCTGCCTTTGTTCTCGTTCTTGCTGGTGGAGAGCTCCAATCTATACTGCAGGCCAAATGGAAAATGGCACAAAACCAACTCATTCACACATCTCTTTGGCATTTACAGCAAAAATCAAGAAACACAGTCATTCTTCCAAGAATGCAGATAAAAATTAACATCCTAACATTGCAATTTCTTTTGAACAATATACAGCATTAATGTTTCTAATATAGTATAAGCATGGGAAATAACCTGAAACCAACCATACATTTGAATGCTAATATGGAAGATGAGTCTTTCTGAGCAGCACTTACTTGATTTTAGCCCAAAGATTTTGACCTTGTTAACATCTAACTGTTGAACAGGACTATAAAATACATATGTATAATTTTGGAAACTGAAATTGATAAACTAAAAATATAATTGAATAAATCTGAAGTGTCCGTGAAATCTTAATTTTTTCAGTGTGTGTGGGAGTGGAAATCTTAATTTCATAACATCGCTTTGTTACGTGTTATAAGTAGCATTTGTATATTATATCAGATAATGATAAGTGCTATGGAGAAAATCAAGTAGATTAAAGGGGATAGAAAGTGCTAAAGTAGTAAGTGGGAGCTGCTATTTCCGGCTCAGGCTGCTATAACAAAATACAGTAAACTGGGTTGCTTAAACAACACCCATTTATTTCTCAGTTCTGGAAGCTGGGAAGTCCGAGATCCAACTTCCAGCACATTCGGTGCCTGGGGAGGCCTGCTTGCTGGCTCACAGATGGCAGGATTTTCACAGCAGCCTCGTGTGGCAGAGGAAGCAACTCTCTGTGAACTTGCCTCCCTGTTTATTTGTTGTTTTTTAAAATTGGTGCATTATAGTTATACATAGTTGGAGTTCACTTTGACATTCATATATGCATATAAGACACATCTTCCTCCCTTCCCCTTGATCTCCTTCCTCTACTCCACTCTTCTGCCTTTTATTTTCATAAGATCTCCCTTAAAAAAGAAAAAATTCGTTCCCTTGGGGCTCTTAGAAGGATACTCATTCTATACATGAGGGCTCCATCCTCATGACCTCATAATTCTAATGACTTCCAAAGACCCCATCTCCTCATACCATTACATTAGGGGCTATGACAAGGGAGGCCTCATTGATATGGTGAAATATTAGCAGAGACCTACAAGAAATGATGATGTGGGTCATAAAGACCGCAGGGGAAGGCCTTTGAGAAAGAGGAGACGTGAGAACAAGACCCAAAGGCAGCAAGGAGTCCTGTGGTACTCGAGTTGGGTGAGCGTGGACTGGTAGGAGATCAGAGTTCCATCAGTAAGAGGAAAGGACAGGCCATGTAGGACTCATGGTCATTTGTAAAGACTTTGGACTGAACTCTGAATAGAGAACCATCAAAGGGTTTTATATGACCTGTTTAAGTTTTGAAAAGTCTACTCTTCCTAAGGGCAAGGACTATTGGGGAACAAGGCTAAAAGTGAGAAGACCACTTAGGATGCAGCAATCCTGCTGCCGGATCTACATCCAAAGGAAATGAAATCAGTGTGTCAAAGAGACATCTGCATCCCCAAGTTCATTGCTGCACTGTGGAATCAACTCAGCGGCCCATCCATGGGTGAATGGATAAAGCAAACTGGGCACATACAATGGACACTACACAATGGATACCACTCAGCCTCAAAAAAGAAGGAAATTCTGTCATTTGTGGCAAACAGCTGATCTCATAGAAATAGAGAACAGAGCAGTGGTCACTAGAGGTTGGGAAGGGGGAGGGTACTGTGGATAGAGAGCTACTGGATAAGGGCACCATAATACAGTTGGAACAGAGGAAGAAGTTCTAGTGTTCTATAGTGTAGTTGGTAACTACAATTTATAACAACTTGTTACATATTTCAAAATCACTAAAAGAGAGGAGTATGAGGTTTCCTAGCACAAAGAAACGATAAGTGTGTGAGGAGATAGAAATGCTAGTTACCCTGATTTGATCATTACACATTGTATACATGTACTGAACTATCATATTCTCCCCCAAAATGAACAATTATTACATATTACTTAAAATTTTAAATAAACATATAAAAATAGATGAATGATAAACAAGTGTAATGTATGCTCCTTGATATGATCCTTTACCCCCAAAAAACAAAAATTAAGGCCATCATTGGGACAATCAAGGAAATATACGTATGGATTATATATTAGATAAGTTTGCATTGATATTAAATTTATTGAGTATAATGTGTTGTAATTTTGCAAAAAAGGGAATTTGTTCTTAAGATATACACTCTGGACTGAGTGTGGTGGTACACACCTGTAATCCCAGCAACTCAGGAGACTAAGGCAGGAAGATGGCAAGTTCAAGGAAACTCAGTGAGACCCTGTCTCAAAAAAAAATAAAAAGAGCTGGGGATGTAGCTCAGAGACAAAGTGTCCCTGGGCTTAATCCTCAGTACCAAAAAATAATAAATAAATAAACAAATAAATTTTAAAAATAAGATAAAAGGTTTAAAAAAAAAAGAAAAAGAAATACTAGTTAGGAGGCCAATGGAATTATCCAGGGGGAGATGATAGTGGTTATTGTTGTTGTCCTTTTGCAATCTTGAATGGACTATACGAGATAGGATCAAGCCATAGGCTTCATAAAACTGAAAACGTTGGTGCAAATGCAGTTTCAGCACTTAAAGTAGTTCACATGCATCTCTGAGGGGTCAGGAAATCTTCCCTTGTAGCTCTGTTCAGTCCAAGTTTATTAAGCAACCATGGAATATTAGAAGTAGCAAGACCCAGCTAGGGAGCAGCTTGGGATCCACAGAGCATGGGACAACTGGCCTTGTCTCATAAAACAGGGAAAGGTGATCCACATTGGTGTCAACATGACCATAATATTCATAACTCCAGGAACTGGGTAGATTCTGAAGCCCAGACTATTATAAATTTCTTATTATAAAAAAGCCTTGAGTTTGACAAATCCGTATAGGAAGAATTGATTATATGGTTTTTGGCTTTGTTTTTTAAGACAATAAGACTATGCGGAGAAGACTACCTGGGCGGAGAAGACTACCTGGGCGGAGATTCTGTGGTTAGGGACCTAGTTGACCTAAAGATCCCAAAGTGAGGGAGTTGGAGAAATAAGTGCCATGTCTCACTCTCCTGTCTTTCTCCATCTCTTGCTGGGGCTCCCCATTGGCCAAACCAACAAGTAACCAGTGGGCAAGGAAGCCCCTTGATATTGCCTGTGGTTGGTCAATTCCAGCATTGAGAGAGTGGAAGACCCAGCAAGGCAAATATCATCATGGTGTTTCCCTCCTCTTCTATCTTGGGTCTCCCTTCCCCAGCAGAAGGGGAGCTCAGGAATTAGGAGAGAGGGATTAGGCATGACGCCCTCCAGTGTCATATTAATGGAATGAAGCTTTGTAAGGAACCCAAGGAGGAAAAGGGGTTTTGATAAAGTTGAAGTCATGTTAAGAGAGGAATATAATCTGGACTTGAAGAGGATTAACTTTGCAGTTCCTATGGGATAATCAAAGAAAACCAATGCCATGAAAAGAGGAATCATTCTTCCTTCCCATCTTTCTCCTTGAGACTGCAAGCTGTCCACCTCCTCCCAGGGAGAGTGAAAGAGGCTGTGAGACACCGAAAGCCCTCTACTAATTTCTGGGAGAAGGAAAGTTTGCAGAGAAGGAAGGAGACACGGCACAGAAGGAGGGCCCTAAGTCCGGTTGTAGGTTACGTGGATGTGACTTGGTGCTGTGCCCAGGCACAAACCTAGCACCAAATAAAAGTTGATTTTGTCACTTAAGCTTTCTTTCTATTGTCCTACACATACCATGCACACACGCACACATGCACACCAGCAGATTCTACTTTAGATTTCCTGACTTCAGCCACAGGACTCTTTCACCACATTATCCTACACAAATGTTTTCTGGGAAGACCCTACAACCTTCCAGGTGTACCCTAGCTAGACATGATACCTTCTCATACTAAATGTTGTGGGGTCAGGTGGAGTTGGGGTGGGAGGTTCCAGCTTCCAAGCTTCCCTTTTTTTGTTTGTTTGTTTTTTGGTACTGGGGATTGAACTCAGGGGCACTCGACCACTGAGCCACATCCCCAGCCCTATTTTGTGTTTTATGTAGAGACAGGGTCTCACTGAGTCGCTTAGGGCCTCGCCATTGCTGAGGCTGGCTTTGAACTCGCAATTCTCCTGTCTCAGCCTCCCTAAGTGCTGGGATTGCAAGCATGAGCCACCGCGCCCGGCTCTAAGCTTCCCTTTTTTTAAAAAAATATTTTTTTAGTTGTAGATGGATGCAATAGCTTTATTTATGTATTTTTATGTGGTGCTGAGGATCGAACCCAGTGCCTCACACTTGCGAGGCAAGTGCTCTATCACTGAGCGACAGCCCCAGCCCCAAACTTCCCTTCTTTATCCTTGCAAGAGCTGCACTTCTGGAATTGGCCTTTGTCATTCTTGGGCACATGGAGGAGTGGAGCTGACTAATTAGTCACAAGACCTATAAAAGGTTTTGATCTGTGGATTTGTGAATTCCATCTTGGGGCCTATGACTGAAAGCAGTTGCAGAGAGACCTGGAGTCAAGGGTCCTAGTGGAACAAGGCTTTGTGGGTGAGCTTCTGTCTTACCCTGTCTGGGGGAAAAGGAGCAAGGCCCTGAGAAACCCTTTTCCACCTCAGTGCCCCTTGGCTTCCTTCTGTCCATCTTATGGTAGGGGAGACACAGGCAGAGTGCACTCACTCTGAGTCTTCTTTCTGCTCGGACACTTTGGCGCCCAAAACCCATGTGCAGTTCAGGCCCTAGGCAGGGGTAGGATGGGGTCCTTAGTGTCCCACTCTCGGTCCCCTGGGCTTCTGCACTATGGTGTTTGCAGGGCCTACTTTTCTGCCCCGTGGGCACAGACTCCTCATACTCCAGGGACTTGACCTGGGTGAGGCCGGTGGGACTTTGATTCCCTCTCTGGGGAATTTCCTGGGCAGGGCACATGAGACAGTAAGGAAACCGCCCCAGCAGACCCTGCAAAGCACACGTTTGGCTCCTTTGGAGGCTGTGGCTTTGTGTGGGTTTGGTTCTACCTTGCCTCTGAGGAGCGCAGAGGATGTGGTGGAGCTGTGGCCCAGATACTGTGAGCCGACCGTAAACACTGAGCTGAGGACTCAGAGTAAGGACTCCAGTGGCACTGTGCGCGGAGAGAAGGCCAGCTGCTCAGCGGGGCTGAGTGGGGGTGGCTGCCGCAGCCTGCAGACTTGCAGTTTCAGGTCTTTATCCAAATAAAACATGGCTTGCTGACAGTTTAGAGAACACACCTCACTTCACAGGAAGACCAGCACTGACGTGTTAATTTGCTTCTGAAAGGTTTGCAGTCACCTAATGGACTTGGGTTTACCAGATGTCCCTTCAGCCATGCCCCTCCCCACCCCATCATATTACCAACAAGCCTGAAATTCCTGTTGCAAACTCCGAAGTTCCCTGGGGTCTCGAAGAGAGACAAAGGTGACATAGAGTACAGAGCCAGCCAAGGCAGACCATGAAAATCCTGTATATTCTTAATCATGTGCCACAGGATAAGCATGTTTAGAGATGATCAGTCGGGGCTGGGGGTTTGGCTCAGTGGTAGAGTCCTTGCTTAGCCTGTGGGAGGCCCTGAGTTCTATCCCCACTATTCAAAAAAAAAAATCATATACTGCCTGATACTGTTCATTAATCATTACAGGAGCCCCATTAATCTCAGCATCTTATACACCAAGAAGTTAAGTGACTTGCCTAAGGTGATAGTTAACAAACCTGGTTGAAATTTGAACCCAGAGCTCTCTGCTGAGGGATCACCCTCAACCACTGTGCTACCTGCCTAGGTACTAGAGACAGCCATTCATTTCACAAGAAATACTTCATTTCACAAGAAATGAGCAAAACACAAGTACTTCCCAATTACTTTCAATTCATGTTAGTCATTTTTTATTTTCTTCTTGCTTTTATCACTGGTTAAAATGGTAACTACTCTCAACTGAAAACTCATCAGAACTTTAGGAACCTTAGAAAGTGATCTAATGTAGATCAAATCAGATATATTTTTGTGCTTAACATTTCTTTTTTCTTCCTTTTTTTCTTTTTTCTTGCCTTGCTGGGGATGGAACCCAGGACCTCGCTTATGCTAAGCAAGCCCTCTACCACTGAGCTACGTGTGCAGCCCGTTAACATGCAGTCATGCGGAAGCTTTGAGCAAGTTTTACAACCTGTAGGTTTCCTCCCAGTTGTATAATTACACAAGAAATCGGGCCACCTCCCCTTTCTGATCTTTCAGAATAAACCATGAAAACTACCATAAACTTGACTTGCTTTCCCTTCTCTGCTGTAATTAGAGTCAAGTGGTTCTGCCTCTGTGAGGCTTTATGCTAATGGTGCAGTTTCACACTGAGTCACTTTTGGTGTTTCAATTTATGAGGCTTTTTTTTTTCCCCCAACCTGATTTTTCTGCTGACTCCTACTGGTTTTTTAAAGCAGCTTTGCACTTTCTTCCCTTTGAACTTGAGGCAAGGACGATAGATCCAGACAGCTAGTTCTCAGCTCCGGGCTTGGTCTTTCTTCTTTGAATGGTGCTTCTCAGTTCTCATAGGCAAGGACAAAGTAGGGGACAGTTCTGGGTTGGGACAGCCAATCACAGCTTTGTGATTCAGATGCCAATTTGGGCTGCAATTTTCATTTGAGTAGATCTCACTTAGGTTAATGTAGTTGGAGGACTTTTTTAAACATCCCACACTATGGGGTTTTTTGTTTGTTTGTTTGGTACTGGAGATTGAACGCAGGGACATTCAACCACTGAGCCACATCCCCACCCCTATTTTGTGTTTTATTTAGAGACAGGGTCTCACTGAACTGCTTAGTGCCTCACCATTGCTGAGGCTGGCTTTGAACTTGCGGTTCTCCTGTCTGAGCCTCCCAAAGTGCTGGGATTACAGGTGTGTGCCACTGTGCCCAGCAACATCCCACACTATGGAAGTACTGATAGAGTTAACTTCCCCCTCGTTAAAGCCCAAATGTGGTTTGAATAGTTATTAGGTGCAGTAGTGATAGCATCCTGCTAGCTGGCAAAGACCACATGACCTGTAGGACTGGTGAATCAGAACTACAGAGACGGAAAGGATGTGAACGTCATGTGCTCTGCCTCTTTATTTCAGTGTTCTCAAAGTCACACAGCTGAATAGAGGCCCAGCCTGACTTGGTAGAATTTTTGTGTGATGGGTGCAGATGTATCTCCAAGAAGTAGCATGAGAAATCACTAAAGTGCCTTCCAAAGGAGCAATAGAAAAACATTGTATAAAACAATTGGCTCTTAAGAGGGTGGGCTCTTCAAATGTGGCTGGCAGCCTGCCACCTCTAGGGGTGCCTAAGGAGGGTGTGAGCGTCTCTACACAATGAGTATAATTTTACCGATGGATAATGGGTTGTTGGAGTAGCTGAGAGTAGCATCCTCAGTCTCAGATTTTTTTTTTTTTTTTGGTATCAGGAATTGAGAATTGAACCCAGAGGCTCTTAACCACTGAACCACATCCCCACCCCTTTTTTGTATTTTATTTATTTTTTATTTTTAAAAAATATTTGTTTTTTAGTTGTAGGTGGACAGAATATTTTATTTTTATCTGGTGCTGAGGATCAAACCCAGTGCCTCTTGCGTGCTAGGAGAGCATGCTACCACTGCACTATAATTCTAGCCCCTTATTTTTTATTTTGAGACTGGGTCTAGCTAAGTTGCTTAGGGCCTCACTAAGTTGCTAAGGCTAGCTTTGAACTTGTGATCCTCCTGCTTCAGCCTTCCGAGCCTGAGAGATTACAGGTGTGGACCACTCAACAGTTTTTTTGAACCTATTTTTTAAAAAACAATATTTATAGTAAGCCCACCTGCCTGCCTCCTTCCTTCCTTCTCTCTTTCTTTTTCTTTTTATCTGTCTAGCATCCCTGATATCTTGGTGAATTGCTTCTTCCCTTATTCTAAATCACATGATTCTGCTAGAATGGCCCATTACAGTGTTCCATCCCTGTCCACAAAAATGGTCATGCAACCTCAGTCTAACCAAGAAGAGAGAAGGAAAAAAATAACAAGCATAAACCTGATGATTTCAGTTGTTCCTGGATCCAATTATATCTGAAGACAGGGTTTGCTCTTCTGGACTTTTCAGTTACATGAAGGAATTAAGTTTCCATTAATAATAACCAAAAGAGTTCTAACAAACACTGGGGCTGGGCTGGGGCAGGTTGCTGAAGGCATTCACCCTAACTGGCATGAATGGTCATCAGACTGGGCAAAGAGGCAAACAGTTCTGTAACAGAACAGAGTCTGCCCAGCCCTGTTCCTATGTGGTTAGACTGCTGCCCACAGCCAGGTCCAGAAGACACCATAATGGGGCCCTAGCAGTCTGAGAAGCTCTGCTCTGAATCCTGTCACCTGTTGCCCAAGTCAGTCACCTCAGGAAGGAGAGGACTAATGTTCTGGAGCAAGTGTCTTCAGCTGGTCTTGGAAGCAGCATGGTGGCCAGTGTGGGTACAGAAAGGGGCACAACTGGCATCTTGTCTAAGGAAGGCGTTAGGTCAGGGAGTGCTCTGTTGGGGAAAGGTAAGGATGCCATGGCTTGCAGTGACTCCTCAGTCCCTTGGGGAACCTAGAGAAACCTACAGGTCTCGGTTTTTCTAGGTTTTGCTTTCAGATTGGAGTGGAAGTGCGGGGTCAGAGCTGTGGGGTATAATGTCCTTCTAGTCTGCCTGGCTGACTCACATGTGCACCAGTTCTCCCAGCTTCTGGAAGGCAGCCAACTGACAAGTAGTCAGCTAGGTACTAGAATGAGCACTGCCCAACTTGTCAAGATCTTGGGTGGACCAGAGGACTGTTTCTACCACCCTTGCTATTGCAAAATATTCCTTCAACTCTTATCCCTTGGCACCTGCTACAGGTGTGAGTGTGTTCCTTGCCCTTTGCCATTGTCCTCTCCCAGGGCTGGACATTCTATAACATATTGTCAAGTGGAATTCTTTTCATTTATTTGCTTTAGGTTCTGGTATACATAGGAATTAATTTCATGCAGGTCTACAACCTTGGTCAGATGATTCTTGCAAATGCATTGCTACTTTGGTATTTAAGAGTTATTGGAGCCATAGGCTTTCTACCTATGTTTCAGAAAACATTGCTGCAAAATACATACAAAATGTCAAATTTAATTAAAGTTCATGTTGATATTTCCAAGAAACACCATAAGTGAAGTTACCACATTTCTTGTAATGCCTAGATAAATGTGGACCTGGTTGGCCATGTGACTGAGATAGTTATGAGAACATGAACCTTTGCAGAGGTTCATGCCCTATTTTACATGTGCTTAGAATTTTCCAGTTTATCCTCATTGCCTCTGAAGTAGACATGCAATTATCAGAAAGTTCACTGGTTTGTAGAATAGTTACAGTTCATGTTTCTGTGTGCCTGCTTTGCCTGGGGTCACCAAAGGACTTAGAACAAACACAATAACATTGAGACAGTTGACTCAGCAGTTAGGATCCTGGTTTCTCAGTGACTGGTTCCTTTGCTTTATTCTTTAGAAGAGACTGAAGTTATTGAGGGAGACACTTTTTAATCTAGCATCCCCCAAACATAATCCTGGTAATAATGGTTGGAAAATACACACATTGTGACGTAATAGATTTTTCACTCACGAGGTTCTTTTCTAAATCCTCAGAGCAGGAATGGGTCTCCTTTAAAGATCCTAGTGATTTATGCAAAGAGACTTGGCTCCTGGATGTCCCTTGAGCACTAATCACAGAGTATTAGAAAGGCATTTAGGGAAGAAATCTGGGGAAGTCATCTTTGCAGGGATTTTTTGGCAAGGAGGAAAGAAGCCTTTGCTTAAAAGGGAACACAATGGGGACCAGAGTGCTCCAAGGGTTTTCCTTTCCTTTTTTGTCTGTAAAGCTAACTTCAGATTTGTGAAGAGAAAAGGCAGGGCTCTGTTTAATGAGGCTCGGTTTAGAGGTGCGGAACGCTGTTCTTGGTGAGGCCGGGAGTGCTCACTTTCTCTTCCCTATCAAAGATTCTCTTCTCTCTCTGGAGTCACTTCAATGCTCCTGAAGGTGTTCTTCAAAAATCCTCACCTCTGGCTTCCCAAGTTCAAAAATGACAGCTTCTTGGCTGATGTGTCCCCTGGCAGCTGGACTCTGTCTCACAAAGAGAGGCTGTTTCCCATGTGGCGTGACTGTAGGGCCACTGGAAGGTCCCTCAGCTCCCCAAATATCTCCCTAAGTGGTCTCCCCTCGTGCTAGGATTTTCATCACTGGTCATGACTTTGGGTCAAATTTAGGTCCCTAGTAGAGGTTGTGGCCAGGTGGTGTAATAAGTAAAAAAAGACTCACACATCCGGGATGGGGTTTTAGTTTAATTTTCTGAGAGTCAAAGATATTTCTAAGTTGTGGAGTTTTGTGAAAAGTTGAGGGTAAATAAGTAGATGCCAAGGTCTGGAAAAAAGTCAAAGCTTTTTCAGTGTTGTCCTATTCCTTCCCCCACCTCCCCTCCCCAGCTTCTCTTGCTTCTTAGAGGACACCCCCCTCCAAAAAAGAGCCCAGCATCTGGTAATGTCTGTGGCTTTCAGAAGTTCCTTGGAGCTCTCTGTTGTCCTTTGTACAAATCTGGAGTTCGCTTGTTGATAACATCATGTCAGTTAGTAGAGGAGACCCTGGAAAGTTCTGCAGAATGGACTGGCAGATGTTTACTTGGCTGTGATTTTCTGATCTGGAGAGGCAGAGGGACTTGGAGCTGAGTAAGGAACTTCAGCTTCCAAACGGGGGGACACAGTGGCTCCATCTTTTAACATTATCCTTGCAGATTGTGAAAGCCCTCGCTGGGCATGTTAAGGTCTCCACTCCGCCCCGTTCTGCCCTCCACGCTGTATCTGCCTAAGCTGGGACAAAGGTGAAAACAAGTTAGGTCGACTTGAATCTAAAATTGGTAGAAGAAAGGGAGTCAGTGATCTGAGCTCTGCTTCCAGCTCTGTGTCCTTCCGTGGGACTAATACTGTGCCTTCTGGGGCTACTGGAAACTCCACGTTTCAAGATTCTTTAAAAGGGTCACCCGAGATAAAGCTACAAAAGTGCCAGGGGACTACTTTATAAGATCCACACATAGGTGCTTCTCACACTGGAGTGTGCACACAGACCACCCGGAAAGAAATTAAATTCAGAGTTGCATTTGTCCTTCTGGACAGGAGTGAGTATGCTTTTCTAGAAAGTTCTGGGGTGATGGTAGTGCTGCTGGTCTGTGGGTCACACGTGAGAAGCCAGGATGATACCAAAGGTGGATAAAAGGTGAGGCATATAGCAAGTGCTCTGGAGATGTGCCTCACCTTTTATCCACCTTTGAACAGGCATTGTTCCAGTTTTCTCTTAGTTAATCCTCACAGGATACCCACAGCCTGTTTTATTATCATCCTCATCTTTAAAATGAAACTGAGGGAAGTTGGGTGGTTTTTCCAGGAAAGGTTAGTCCCTGTCAGCTGACCAGAAAGATACCTCTGGCCCAGTGCAGTGGCACACATTGTAATCCTAGCAACTTGGGAGATTGAGGCAAGAGGATCTTAAAGTTCAAGGCCAGCCTCAGCTACTTGGAAAGACCCTTAGCAACTTAGTGAGTCCCCATCTCAAAATAAAAAAGAATGAGGAAGCTCAGTGGTAAAGCTCCCCTAGGTTCAATCTCCAGCACCTACCTGCCCCTGCAAAAAACAAACAACAAAACAAAACAAAAAACACGTTCCTTTTTTTGTTTGTTTTTGGTGCTAGGGTTAGGCCCAGGGCCTAGCATATGCCAGGCAAGTGCTCTGCCACTGAGTCACACCCCCAGCCCTGAAGATACCTTCCTTGACCATGGTCTCTACAGAGATGGCAGAGAAAGTGGGATGGGTTTCTGGTTCTTTCTGGAAGAGGATTGAACTGTGTTTTCCACTCCTGTTTGCTCAGGGCTGGATGCCTGTGCCTTCCCCTTACTTGTCCAGCAATGAGTTGTTTTTCCTCTGGATTCCTCTGCTAAGATTACCTTAAGAGGATGCTCTGAGCTCCCTGTGCATTTGGACTGCACTATATAACAACTGTCACTTACCCCCTGTCCCCAAGAGGCTGCATTGCAGTGGTGGAGGATGTGTCCCTAATACGTAATTTACCTATTAGTTTATAAGGCACTTTAAGGTCTTTGGGGACAGCAGGAGCTGTATAAATATGCTATTTATTATTCATCAACTTTATTCTCTTAATGGTCAGCATTTCTGAATCAATCAAGGGGGATCAGGTTGCAGAAATGCCACTGGACCCCCTTTCCTGGTGAGAACCTTGGCACCCCTCCCCCTCACATGGCAAGTTGTGTTCAAGCAAGCAACTGACCTGAGGGGCTGGCCAAATCCATAGTGAAATTCTGTTCATCACCAAACTATTCAAAGCACAGGGACCCTTAATTCATGGGTGAGTAGGGGAACACAATGGTCTGGCAAATTGATTATTTTTGTTTCCACCCTCTGGGATTGCTGCAAATGTTGCTAAAATTTATTGCTTCAACTTCATGCCTTACTGGATGCAAATAGATCTTTCTAAAAATTAGATATTGGGTGTGATTATGAAAATATTAAAAAGTTCATTTGTAAAAATGTAAAAAAAAAGTATTTTTAAAGAAAAAGATTACCAGTAATCCTTACTACACGTAAATGATAACTGCTTTACAATGCTAATTTCTTTCCAATCTTTTTCATTTACTTCCCCGTCCCCCTGCAACACACACCGTTGTTTGCTATCAGGCTACATCTTGCCTTTCTCATTTAACATTTTATATTTCATGAACACTTTCTGTGTCATTATGTATTTTTTATTACTTACATGACCACATGTGGAAATTTTTCTTTGGTACTTTGTGCACACCATGTTTTAGAGTCAGCTTGCAGAATAGTAATTTTCACTGGTCATGTAAAAGGGGTAGGTGACCTGGCTGGAAATGAAGTGTCAGCAGAACTTAAGCTAAAAACTGAGTGTATTTTAATATACCATTTCATGAACCATTTTTCATACTAATGGGGTTCTTCGTCCCCTGTCACTGGAAAAGAATAAAAAAAAATACTAGTTAATTCAGATTTTTTTCTGAGCCTGGAAGACAGTATAATTGTCTGTGAGCATTCTGTGCCAGAAGCAAGCAATGACATCCAGACCACAGCAATGCTCTGTGAATGGTCATTGTGCCTTCACAAAACCTTCCAACTTTGGTGCCTTGACTGCTGGTGTCTGCGCTCTGGTGACATCAGATGTGAAGTCTCAGGCGAGGGATCTGCTCAGAGGTAAGCATTTCCTTCAATACTTCTATCCTCATTCCTGCTGAGACTTATCAAGTTCATGCTTACAAATCTATATTCCTTTCAGAAGTACAAATTAGCACAGGTCAAGTTAGAACAGAAAGAAAATAAAACTGAATTAATTCACAACGCATGAACACCCAGAGGCACAGCAGAGCTGAGGGCCCCTGGTAGCAAGGCCCAATGTTGGAGGGCATCACCCTGACCTTGTCTTGTGAATGCGCTCACTAAGACTTGATTCTGTCCCAAGCTCCTTGCAGGCAGGGGCCATATCTCTGTCAATGACTTTCTATAGTGCCTAGCCAAAACCCACTTGCAAATGTCACTTGATAAGAGGTTACAATTTTATTTATTTCCTGAAAAGATAAAGCATTGATTCTAGTTCAAGATCAAATGGCACCAAGGGGTCTTCTTCCTGGTCAGTAAAATGTCTTCTTCCTGGCCAGATATAGTGATGCACACCTGTAATGGCAGCTATTTGGCAGGCTGAGGCAGGAAGGTCTCAAGTTTCAGACCAGCATGGACAGTGTAGTGAAAACCTGTCTCAAAAAAATAAAAATATAAAAAAGGCATGGGGCTGTAGCTCAGTGGTAGAGTGCTTGCCTAGCATGCACAGGCCCTAGGTTCAATCCCAAGGACCACAAAAATAAATATAGATAAATAAAAGTCTTAATTGCATCCCAGTTGCCCAGTTTTATCAGTTTCTTATGTGTTCTTGCATAGATATTTATGCATATAAGCAAATACATATTTTGTTTTCATCTTTTAAATCAAATATTGCATTCTGCGTACACTCTTCCTTGCCTTATTCAAATACGATGTCGTAGAAATCATTTCAAAAGCAGTCCACAAAGAGCATCCCCATTCTCTCTCTCTCTCTTTTTTTTTGGTGCCGGGGATTGAACTCAGGGGTACTCCACCACTGAGCTATATCTCCAGCCCTAGTTTGTGTTTTATTTAGAGACAAGGTCTCACTTAGTTGCTTAGCACCTTGCTATTGCTGAGGCTGGCTTTGAACTCGCGATTCTCCTGTCTCAGCCTCCCTAAGTGCCCCCATTTTCTCTTAAAGGTGCAGAGTATTCCATTGTTTATAATTTATTGTCATTTAGGTTTTTTGATCTTTTACTATTAAAACAATGCTTCAAAGAAGAATGGTGTAATACCATCTTATATGTGAGAGGGAATACCATATGCTTTTGCGTTTTACTAGATGGATCTGAAAACTCAAAAGGACTGGGATGAATCCAGGCAGATGCGTGTTGGAGTGAGCAGGAAGCCAGCATGTTCATGTTCAACTTGCTCTTTCTTTTCTTTCTTTCTTTTTTTAAATGAAAAAAAAATTAATCTGTCCAAGCAAATATCTAGTAAGGTAAATGATATATGGTAAGAATTAATGGATCAAGATGCTTAGCTCTATTTGCTATAGGATCACCTTAGAGAGGCAGCAAGCAACCTTTAGGGACTTGCATTCTCCCAGAGTTTGTCTTTATCCTCTTCCCTCACTTGGTTTCATTTTCTTGTGTTTTTAAACAATCAAGAATGGGTATTAGCTGGGCATGGTGGCATATGCCTGTGACCCCAGTGGCTCAGGAGGCTGAGGCAGAGGGATCATGAGTTCAAAGCCAACCTCAGTAACTTAGCAAGGCCATAAGCAACTCAGCAAGACCCTGTCTGTAAATTAAATATTTTTAAAAAGGGCTGAGGATGTGGCTCAGTGGTTAAATGTCCCTGAGTTTAATCAGTCTCCAGTACAAAAAAAAAAAAAAAAAAGGTATCAAACATTCTAAGCACTGGAATTTGGAGTGTTACCAATCCTGTCTAGCTTCCAAATAAAATCAAGCTTCCAGCGATCTGCTAATATCTTCCCTTTCTTCCCTTTTCATTCTTTCTTGCCCCTATCCTTTCTTCCTTTTGTCTTCTGTCAACCACTAAATATCCAGTCTTTTCCCCCAAAGGCATAGACAGATGTTTATTTAGGAAAGTAGGCCAATAGTCAAGGAAGAACAGAGTAATCTTAAAGATGCCTTTGAATATCCAGTGTTTTTTTGGCCCCAAACAAGCCCCTTTTCCAAATCTCTGCCCTTGTGGATCCTGCTGCTAACAGGAGAGGAGGAGAGGATGTCGTGATGGGCAGTCTGTAGGAGACTTCCTGGAAGGGGGTGGCCCAGGCATTGTCCCTCCAGGTGTAGGGAACACAAATGAGGCTCAGAATGAAAAGGTGTGCTCCTGTCCACAGATAGCATCATGGCAGAGGTAGTAGGTGAGGTGGGGAGGGCTCGCTGGGGTCAGACTGTAGGTCTTCCAGGTCCTGAGAGTCAGAGGTTGTGGGAACAGTGGACCGAAGAAGTCAGGGCTGGACTGAAGTCCCTGAAGACCAGCTGCTAGTGTGGACTGAGAGCTGGAGAGGTTGGCACCTCTAGACCAGTTAGGAGGCCGTTCCAGAAGCCCAAGTGGGGAGAAAGAAGGGTCTGAACAGGCAAGATCAGGGAAACCCATAAGCAGATGGATAGAGAAGGTGTTTGAGGGTGTAAGTAGAGGGATCTTGTGATTATGACAATATAGCTTTGAGCCAGTGTGACTGAAAAGTTGACGATGCTTTTGATAGAAATATAAATGTCATGAAGAAAAGTTACTTTTGAAAGAAAAATAAAGAATTGCATTTCTCCAGGTTAAATTGGAATTGTAGGAGAATATTTAGGTGGAGACAAATGTCAGGAATATAGTTGGACATGTAAAACTGGAGGTCAAGAAGAGGCTGGTTCAGGGTCCAGCCTCTGGACCCTGGGCGCTGGCATTTGTTTCCACCACCATTTACTGTGTGTGATCTTTGGCCTCTGTACCTCGGCTTCCTTATCTGTAACTAGAAAATAGGAACATTTCTCAAAAGGTTGTTGTGAACATTAAATGAGCTGATATTATTTATTAAAATATTAATGATAACTTGGCTTCCTCATCTGTAAATGGGAAGAAAATAATTCCTCTCAATCTAGAAAGTATTGATGGAGATTAAAGGTAACAATACTAAGGTGCCTGGAAGTGTCTGGCACAGAGTGGCTGTTCAGTAACTACCCCTCCACAGTTGAAGGCCACTCCCTCCTGGCAGTTGCTTGGGCCAGAAGCCTTGGACTCATCCTTGATTGGTCTCCCTCTCTCTCTCTCTCACTCTCTCTTTCTTTCTCTCTCTCTCTTTCTCACATCCACGAGCAAATTCACTGGGCTTTGGCCTGACTATACCTCCAGAATCTTGTTACTCGCGCATCTTCCTGCCCCAGCCTGGGTCTGGCTACCATCACCTGTCACCTGCATCAGGGCAGTAGTCTCCTATTTGGGATTCCTGCTTCACTTTTGCCCCAACGATGAGCTGAGGGACCCACATGACACTTAAATCAGATGTCATCAACTCTCTTCACGTCCCTGAAGCAGCCCCCTCCCACCCAGAGGAAGCCAAATCTTCCTGGTTAGTCACACACATAGCCTCACCGCCCTGCCAGCAGGACCCTTCTCTGCCCACCTATCTACCACTCTCATAGTGGCCACTTCGTCCACCTCCCCATTCTCCTTGAGGTGCCCAAGCACTCCAGGCATGCTGTGGCCATATGTCCGTGCCCTGACTAGTGGTGTTCTTGATGAGGCCTTCCCTCAGCACCATCTTTGAAACTAAGATGATTCTCATTCTGTCTCCTCCCTTCACCCACCCCCAATTCCCTTCCCCTTCTCTGTTTTTCTTTTTCCCAACACTCACCCTACCTCACTAACACACTCCCTAATTTACTCTTTGGTCACATTGGCTTTCACTGCCCTCTAGAGCGGAAGGTGACAGGGCAGAATCCCCTGTGCTCTGCTCCGTAATGTGCGCAGGTGTTTTGCCCAGTGCCATGTGGCCCAGGTGACCACATGGAACCAAGCCACTTCCTGTTCAGTGACAGACAATGTTACATGCTATAAAATGCCCACTCAAGAAAGATAATGGTTTGTTCTTGTAAACTGTTAGCATTTTTTATATTTATAAAATCATGACCACTTAAAATTTATTTTCTCCCTGGAAAAAGCTATTGACTACAACACACGAGCCTCCATGTCTGCCTACTGTTTTATCCTCACAAATGCCTGAGGAGCTGGTGTTGAGAGGCTCGTTAGAGATGGAGGGAGACGCGGCAACTTCCCACGGGCTTTCTTTCTAGTTACCTCATCAAGTCCCATTAAATTGGCAGACTCTTAATTGTCATGCCTACTTCTTCCAAAATGATGAAATTTATTTCTGAAATTGCTACCTACCTCCAGTTTTCAAAAGGTTGGCTTCATAGAGTTTGTCCACTAAAAGAAATCTCTTTTAAAAATATCCCTTGTGTGCTGTGGATACCATGCCATCAACAATGGAAAGGAGTTTTCTGAAAATACTATTTAGATATTTTTTAAAAAGAATGATCTCAAATAGAAAACTCAGTGCAAAAATACTTGCCTCTCTCATTATTCTTTTAAGATATACTCATAGAAGTGGGATTACAATATCCAAGGGTATGGGGTTTATAAAGAAGTTTGATAGGCATTGACTAATTTATACTTCACCAGCAGAATGTGAAAATATTCATCTCAACACATTTTTACTAACATTCACTATTATTTTTAGTTTTTAGTTGTAGGTGAACATTATTTTTTATTTATTTTTTATGTGGTGCTGAGGATCGAACCCAGGGCCTCACACATGCTAGGCAAGTGCTCTACCACTGAGCTATAACCCCAGCCCACCATTGACTATTATTTTTAAAAAATTTAGGCCATTTAATAGGAGAAAATTGACATCTAATTTTATCTTAATATTTCAATTATAAGTGAAGTCATGTATTTTTCCATGTTGATTAACTATAATTTTTATTTTGTAAAGAAATTGTTTATGCTTCTTGCACATTTTTCTATTAAGATGTTAGTGGGGTTTTGTTTGCTTTTATTTTAGTTTGTTTTTATGGAATCATAAGGATATTAAATTCTTGTTATTTGTAACTTGCTTTTTAATGTCATTTATTTCAGTTTTTATTTTTGGTACTGAGAATTGAACCCAGGGGTACTTTACCCCTGAGCTACATCCCTAGTCCTTTTTTTTTTTTTCATTTTGAGACAGGGTCTTACTAAGTTTCTGGAATGGATTTTGATCCTCCTGCCTCAGCCTCCCAAGTCACTGGGATTAGAGACATGACCCATCATGTTGTTTGTTCATTTTTGAAATTCAGAAATTAAAAATTTTATGGGCTCAAAATTAATCTGTGTGTGTGTGTGTGTGTGTGTGTGTGTGTGTGTGTGTGTTTGTGGTGCTGGGGATCAAACTTAGGACCTTGAACCTGTTAGACAAAGTGTTCTCCCACGGAGCCACATCTCAGAACATTTTCTACTCTTTTTTAGTGCTTTTTCTTTAAATTCTTTTATGCATTTGGGGCTTATTTGATGTATGATAGAAAGAAGGAGGGATTTTCCTTAAATAGTTAACCATCTTTAAAAATAGTATTTGTCTATGAGCTGGGCATTAGGGCAGATGCTCATAATTGCAGCTACTTGGGAGGCTGAGGCAAAAGGATCATGAATTTGAGGTCAACCTAGGCAATATAGCAAGAGCCAGTTTCAAAACACAAATAATGATATTATTTGTCTCACATTCTATCCCTTCTTTCAGTGATTTGTGATCTTAAAAGTAAATATAATTTTCTAATTTTTAAATATTTTATTGTCTGTTTTAGAAACATCTTTTTTTTGGTACCAAGGATTGATCTCAGGGGCACTTTATCACTGAGCCACACCCTCAGCCCTATTTTGTTATTTTATTTAGAGACAGAGTCTCACTGAGTTGCTTAGCAACTCACTTTGGCTGAGGCTGGCTTTGAACTTTTGATCCTCCTGTCTCAGCCTCCTGAGCTGCTGGAATTATAGGTGTGTGCCACTGCTCTTGGCTAGAAATATTTTTTATATTTACTTCTGCTTATTTATTCTCATATCATCACCACATTAATTTAATTGATGTGTCTTTAGATTGGTTTTAATAATCTAGTATAGCAAATCCTCCTCTGTTTTTCTTTGTCAAAATTTCCTAACTATTCTCCACTGTCTATTATTTCAGATAAATGTTAAAATAATGTTGAATTTTCCAAAATGGTACTGTATTTGAATTTTGTAAGCCTATATGTAAATGGAAGTAAAGAAGTCTTCCATGAGTTTTCCTGCCTCTTTTCTCAGGTGTATTGCTAATTCTAATTCAACATGAAAGTTCCCTAAAAGTTCCTGCCAGATGACAGAGAAAAAAATTAGAAACGGACAATAGCTCTCTTGGGTGACCAATATTAAGTATTATGTATTTCTTTGTCAAAACAATTAGAAAGGGGGAAAAATTAGTAGATGCCCTAAAACCTACAGGAGAGTTAAGTAGGCAATTTCAGAAGTAGAAGTTACAGCAAATGTATGTTAAAAGGAGTCAAAGTGGCTTTAATTATAAATATATTGCATATACCCAAGAGGATTGACACGCTGTGTTTCCTTAGTACCTGGTATGTTCTCTGTGTTGGGCGGTGGAGAGCTCACATCAGTATATACTTGGCTGCCATTGTGCTTTATGCCTACCCTTCCAGTCTGTGGGTTGGTGTGTCACTGTCACCGATGGAGTCAACCCTGATTCACTTAGCTGAGTCAGGATCAGATGCTGGGGATCTTAAAAATAGATGTGTTGGAGAGTAGATTAACCTTTATTTCATGAAATATGACATTTTATGGCAAAACTGTACTCTGTTGGAAACTTTGGCATGTTAGGCCACCCGGGTAAAAATTCTTCGTGCTAACTCAGTTTCAGTGAAAACTTAAAGGGGGAGGGAGAGAATAAAATCCCTTTCAGGTCCTCTTGTATTTTATTAAAATGAAAAGCTGTCCAATGATGGAGTGTACTTATTATAAATCTAAAGTTCTTTATTCACTTGTTCAGGGCTTTAAGGTGGAAGTAATCCAGATGTCTTTCCTGTACAGAGAAGGCAATATTTATAATGTCAAAAGAAATGTCATGGAGTTTTATTAGTATGAGCGGATTAACTGCTATAATAAATAACTCCCACAATGAATGTCTTAACACAATAAAACTTTATTTCTCATTTGTATCACAGTCTAATGCAGGCCAGTGGGGCAGGGCAATTCTGCTCCATGCAGTCATTCAGGGATCCAAACTTTTTCTACCTATGGCTCTACTCTCCTTTACTTTGTTGGAGTCCTCTCCTTCCAGCCAGAAAACGGAAAAAGGAAAGGAGGATCACCTGTAGGACTTATAATAAGACGGACATGGACACAATGCTTCCAAAGGCCAGAATTCTGTCCCATGGCCACACCTAACTACAAAGGAAACTGCAAAATGCATCCTAGCAGGCAATGTGCCCAAGAAAAGAGGAACACAGGTACTGATTAGTGTTAGCAACTCTGTTCATTCATCTATTCATGTGTTTATTCATTTGTGTATACTTATTGGAGCAATATTATATACCAGACACTAGCCATAGCTAAGAAAGCAGTCTACAGCATTGCAGAGATGTCTGTCTACAGGAGAATGCAGTCTTGGTTTAGAATCCTCACTGATGAGTGTGTGAGTTTCAGCTACATTAGCTGCTAGGTGGGGTTGAGCAGAGCATTCAGTGCCATGTGTGAAGCTCCATGGTGCTTTATATACATGTAGTAGATGACCAATTAATGTGTTGGTCCCATCTCACGTCTTCAATATCAACTGCCATTACTGTTAAGACACAGAATTCACACTATGTCTCCCCCTCAAATCTCAGAATAATAAATTTGTGCTTCTACCACCATTGTTTACAAATTAAATGATTGGATTTTTTATCTTAATATCATTTATTGAAATATTAAAATACTTAATCCATCCAACTGGTTTATGGTTTCCATTTTGGCTTATTTGTATTTTTCATACTGAGAAAACAAAAACATTCATTTGTGGGCCTACAAACTATTGTCAGCATAATCAGTGGCAGTATTGGTGAAAGGAAGCTCAGAAGTTTTCTAAATGAAACCTAGAATTTGAGGGACAAAGGGAAATATAGTCATCATTATAATGCTCATATTGGCCACTAGATGGCAGTGCCTCACAGGGATATGGTGACCCACTCTGGCCCTTAATAGGTCTATTTGCTCTTCAACTTCAAGTCTTAACCGCAGAACTAAAGAGAGATGGAAGGAGCAGTATACAAATATCATTTTTTTGTTCTTAATACTGTGAAAAGAAATCTCTAAACACTCTCAAAATGTTCTCCTGTGACATTTTATATCCATTTCTTATACCTAGAGGCCAACAGAAATAATGCAGTTATTATATTTTGTGAACACTGTATACACACTTGAGACTAGGAAGGTTTTGAGTCATTTTCCAGTGCCCTTTGAGCTTGGTTTCTATTCCCAGTTTTCCACACACATTTGGGAGCTGGACTTGGTCGAGGCTACTGATAGGAATTCTCATTTTTTCCTAGTTGAAAAAGAAATGAGACAATAAGATAGTCATTCAGAGACATTGAAAGCTAATGGCACATTTTGGGCAGTTGTTATCCTGAGGTAATCATAAGATTGCCCATCTTATAACCCAAACCAGGCACCGTTAAGGTGGTTGTTTAGTTTTTTGTTTGTTTGTTTGTTTTTGTACCAGGGATTGAACTCCACGGGGCTTAACCACTGAGCCACATCCCAAGCCATTTTTTACTTTTTATTTTGAGGCAGGGTTTCATGAAGTTGCTGAGGCTGGTTTGAATTCACAGTCCTCCTGCCTCAGCCTCCAGAGTTGCTGGGATTACAAGCATGTGCCACCACACCTGGCTGGTTGTTTAGATTTAACTCGTATCTAAATGTTTCTTTTTATTTTTCTCCAGAGAACCAAATGCTGAATGTCAATTCAATTGACAAAAAACAAACAAAAAAACACTTCATTAATAATAATGATTGCAGAAGCCGTCCCCTCCTGAAATGTCACTGTGACAGGTGCTGTTTTCATGTAGTAGTTCATCTAATCCTCTCTCTAGCCAGGTATGAAAGATATTGTTATTATTGTTACTTTAGAGGTGAGGAAACAGGCAAAGAGAGGCTAATTGTCCAAGGTCATAGAGCTAATAAATAGTAAATTTAGGATTTGAAGTTAGGTTTATCTGACCCCAAATCCAATTTTTAAAAATATCTTTTAAAAAATATGTCATATGGTATTTCCCTTTTGAATTGTAAGATTTGCCCATATAATCACATTTTCCTTAACACGTATGTACTTTTAAAGCACAATCCTCATTAAGTCTTATTTAATACTCTCCAGTCCTCCCCCAAATATAATAAATTTCCATATTCACCAAAGAATCTTTAAAAACCTTGACCCACAGACTAAAGGAAGGAAAGAATGATGGAGAGCTGGGGTCGTGGCTCAGTGGTAGATCGCTTGCCTAGCATGTGTAAGGCACTGGGTTCTATTCTCAGCACTGCATGTAAATAAATAAATAAAATAAAGGTCAACAACTAAGAAAAATATTTTAAAAATGATGGAATCAAGGACTTTCCACTGTTGGGTGGCAGGGTACTTGCTTTTCCCAGGGACTGCCTCGTAGACAGCCCCCAGGGCCTGTGATTAAACTCTCTCAAAGACTGTGCTCAGGCTTAACACCTCCCCGTGGCTTCCCATTGCTCCTAAGAAACCTGAGACCTAACAAGGGCAGGGACAGGTCGCCTCAGTGATGTGGTGTCCTCTTCTCTTCTCCATCCTCTGCTGGGCCAGCCACTGTCCTCCTTTTGAGGCAGGGTTTAGGGACATTAACCTCTAAAATTCTCAGATGCACTGTGCCCTTCTGACCTTTGTGGAAAGTGGCTGGGTTTGTAATGATGGATTTGTATGGCTGGTAGGTTGTCTCCCTGCCCAGACTGTAACTTCCATTAGGACAGTGATGGTGGTATCTTTTTTATTCATCACTTTTCAGAAATGATACTCAGTGGGCACTAGAGAATGATCTGTCAGATGAAGAATCATCTAGATCACATGATCTAGAAAGGGATGTTTCCCTGATTTATTCACTTACTAACATAAAATCATGTAATGGTAAAATACCCACTTGAGAAAGTAACTTAATCATTGGGGCTTGGTGGCATAGGCCTGTAATCCCAGCAACTGGGGAGGCTGAGACAGAAGGATCATAAGTATGAGGCCAGCCTCAACAACTTATTGAGACCCTAAGCAATTTAGCAAGACCCTGTATGAAAATTTAAAAAAATAAAAAGAGCAGTGGATGCGAATGAGTGGCAGAACCTTTGCTTAGTATGGGTGGTAAAACCCTGTGTTCCAACACCCATACCACAAGAAAAGGAAAGAAAAAAAAAATGAAAGGAATCAACATAATTGAGACCATTTAAATGATTCAACTCAGGACTATAGGCAAGACAGGGCTGCTACCCTGACAAAGCTGCTGTCCCTGGGACAGTCAGTACACAGTGACACAAGGACATTGGTCTTTGTTGTGTGCTGTCAGGAGAGGGTAATGACCTGGGCACTGTGAAGCTACAGCAAGTAACATGATACCAAAAACCTGCTCTAAGAGCTCCAAGAGGAGGGCCTGAGGGACAAAGTGAACGTCATCAATAGACCTGGGATGGAGGCAGGAGGACAGGTGCATGTGGGTGGTGACAAATGGGTGCTGTTCACTAAGTCAGCAAGGAGGGCGCCTGCCCTCTCGTGCCCCTCCCACCCCCAGAGGGCCCATCTTCTGCTTTGTCTCAGGTAGAAATAAGCTTGACAGAGCTTTCAACACCTACCTTCTCTAACAAGTTTCCCACTTCCAACTTTTGCACTAAATCTCAGCTTTAATGAGAAGCAGCTTTCGGTGTTTCAGCAATAGTTCTGGAGCCTCCCCTGACGGTTGTCAGGTTTGTGGGTTTTATTTTTGTATGTGGAATTGGAAAATTCCCCTTTGAGACTGGGGAAAAGCATTAATGTCGCTAGGAAGATGGGTTCTCGGTCCAGCCTATGGGATTGGGCAAGCTTTTGAAAGCGAAGCCCATCAGAGAGGTGAGGGTCAGGTGGGTAATTTCGCCCGTCGCTCTGGTGGGACATTGGTCTTTGTTCTGTACTATTAGGAGAGGGTAACGGCCTGGGTACGATGAGGCCGCAGCAAGTAGCAGGACCCATAAAACACATTTACGACACCTACAGTGGCAGACCTTGCTGGCCGCTTGAGGGATCCGGGAACAGAAGTAGTTTTGTGCTCTATCGGAGGGCTACCACTGCAAGTTCCCAAAGGGCTATTGGTGTTGTTAAAGAGATCTCCTTCTGTCCACATGCCAACTTGCAAGCCTTTCTCCTTCACATCTCTTTCTCATTTATCCATCCCTCTCATTTATCTTCCCTTCTCCAAAGATGAGAAAAAAAAGCGTTGAATGCATTCTCTTTCTCTTTTTTTGTCCACCTGAATCAGATCTCTCTTATCCATGACCCTTAGTAATTTTAGGGGCAGGGAATGGAGTCAAATTTTATTTTGCATTTTAATGTCTTCCTTATTGTGGAATATTGGGCATGCTATATAAGCATGGCTACATGCACTGATACATTCCATAACTAGGGAAGATATGCTTAGGAAGCAGGGAAGCATTTCAGTTTTTCTCAGCATCTTTCCCCTCGTTCACATTGCTGCTTTTTAGGAAAAGTGCCAAAGACCCGAGCAGCTTCATTTGCACAGACAAGAGGCCCTCCTGCCGCTCAGTGGCAGATCCCATTCACCTCCCAACTCCAGTTCATGTCTGAATTCCCCAAATCTTTGGGACTCATATTTAATAGACCTGTGTTTGTGTAAATCAATGCCTATAAACCGCTCACTTGAGAACGGGGAGCTGGTATTTTTTATGACTCAAGGGACAGTAAAAGCAGCCTCCACATAGGCCAGCCACAAGTTTTGTGATTGAGTTATTAAGTTCTTGTTAGATCCATCCCGGTCCTGACCTACCGCCCGTCTCCTGTAGCTTGTAATTTCTGTAGTTGGAAAGGAGCTAAAAGACAAGCCAGCTCCACCTGGAAACACCTTGGAATCACAAGTATACCTGTGGTTTGGGAAGTTGTTTCACTCTGAGCTTCCTGTGAGGGCAGAGATGGGAAGTATCCAGTGTGGGATGAATTAAGTCAGTTCTACTCAAATTTGCTTTTTGCTCCATCAGTGTATTTATTAATAGCTCTTGGTTCCTATAATTGTTTCTTTTCTTAAAATTAAAAAAAAAAATTTTAGTTGTAGATGGACACAGTACCTTTATTTATTTTTATGTGTTGCTGAGGATCAAACCCAGTGCCTCATGCATGCAAGGCAAGTGCTCTACCACTGAGCCACAACCCCAGCCCCCTCTGTAATTGTTTCTTAATACATTCTTCTACACCAGGGAGTACTAAACAATGGCCTGCTGAACAAATCTGGCCCATGGTTTATTTTGCGTGGCTCAAAGGCTAAGAATGTTTTTTAGATTTTTAAAATGGCTGAAAAATATTGACCAAACAATATTTCATGATTCAAATGTTAATATCCATAAATAAAGTTTTATTGGAACACAGCTACACTTATTCACTTACACGGTGTCTATGGCTGCTTTTATGCCATTACTGCGGAGCTGAGTGGTCGCCATGGGGAACACAAAGCTTGCAGACCTGAAATCCTTACCACCTGGAGTTTCACAGAGAAAGCCTGCAGATCTTTTTTTTTTTTTTTTTTGGTACCAGGGATTGAACTCAGGAGCACTCCACCACTGAGCCACATCCCCAGCCCTATTTTGTGTTTTACGTAGAGACAGGATCTCACTGAGTTGCTTAGCGCCTCATTGTTGCTGAGGCTGGCTTTGAACTTGCGATTCTCCTGTCTCAGCCTCCCAAAGGGCTGGGATTACAGGCGTGCGCCACTACCCAGCTAAACCTGTAGATCATGTTCCAAAAAAACAAATGGTGTCTCTTTGTTCACAAATGACTTCTCGGAATTCAAGTCCCCAGATTTGCAATCCTTTCATTTTCGAGGACTGCCCTTCATAATGATTCTCTCTGGTGAGGTCCTGTCTCATTTTATTCCAAGTAATTCTTCAGCGAGTTGGTTGCCCCTGTGAAGGATGCTATTCAGGAAGTCTTTTTTTGTACCTGTTATTTCAACTCTTCATCTGAGGAAACTAAGCCAGTGTTTCTTACTCCAAGTTGTACTTTCTAATTACCAGGGGAGATTTTAGAGCTCCCCAAGGCCAGGCCTCACCCTAGACCCATTAAGTCAGAATTTCTGGGTGTGGGGTCCAGGAATCAATAGTCTCTCAAGTTCCTCAGGTGATTCCAATGTGTGGTCAAGATTGACTATTGCTGTGAAATTTCAGCTTATCTAGGGGGGCGACTCTGCTGTTCAGAAATTAAGATTTTTAATTGCAGCGGTCAGTTCCACTGGAAATTTAATTATTTGCACACATATTTGTTGAATGCCTACAAAATACTAATTGCTGTAGAAACCATATCTCAAAAAGAAACATCTCTCTGGCCTCTAATTTAGCAAGGCAGATCATCAACAAAATAAATGGACTGAATATCCCCAACTTTTCCTGTACAGACTAGAATCTAAGTCCTCGTTTCAGGGAACTAGTTAAACACGCAGAAGTAGGTATGTAGGTACATGGAACCCCAAAAGCATTAATAAACATAATGCTAGCTTTAGATCCATCTCATGGCTATTTTGGAAATGCCTACATTCCTATTAACTAAAAACTGGTTCAGAAGGAGCATTTCAGTGTTATCCTTAGAAGAATCATCATCCCAGCACAGAGCCTCGCTAACCAGCCTTGCGCATGGCCCTTCATTTCTTTGTTTGTTTTTGTGGTGCTGGGGATTGAACCCAGGGCCTTGTGCATGCGAGGCAAGCACTCTATCAACTGAGCTATATCCCCAGCCTGGCCCTTCATTTCTTTTACACTCATTTGCCACTTGTGTAGAAATAGTAATTATAATATTGACATCACAAGGTTTTTGGAAAGACTAAATGAGTTGACAACCATGGATGCTCTTATATGATTGTAGAGTTCTATTCCCTGAGATGACACATTTTCATTGGGGTTACTGGAAGACACAAATAAACAAGGAAACAAGTAAATCAATGGCTGCCCATGGTGGAAAGTGCCGTAAAGAAAAATAAAGCAGTGCAGGGGTCTAGAGTGTCTGGGAGAGTGGGGCTGAGGGTGTTGCTTCAAATAGGGTGGTCAGAGAAGACTAAGAAGACACGATAACTAGGAGTTGTCAGTAGAATATTGATGGAGCATGATAGGATTCCCAGGGAGATGCTAGAGCAGGCAATGACCAAATTCACCTATTTTCCACCTTTGACTTCAAAAATTTTGGAGCCACTAATTTGGAATGTATGGAACTTTGAAATATCTTCAGATGACTTGTGACCCAAGAGAATCATTAGAAATGACTCCCTGCTTTTTGGACACTTGGTGGTATACTTTAGACCAGGTGCCTTAGACATAGGCAGTTTCCTACCTGTGTCCTGTGGAGATGCTAAATACCTCTGAACCAGGGTACAACAAATTTGATTAGAGACCCCTAAAAACTCCCTATAGAGAATAGTTGAGGACAAAGGAAGTCATAGAATTCACAGGATTGGCTAATGAGCTTATAGAAAAAGCTTGCCTCTACTAGTGACCAGAGAAAGGCAAATTAGAATAGGTAACATTTTTACTTTCTGGACTGGGAAACTGGCACTGTCATAAACTGCTACTGTGAATGAACTGATCTCTCCTTTTTGGAGGGCGATGTGTCAGTAACCATCAAAATGTAAAATGCAAGAACATTTAAACCCATAAATTCCATTTTTAGGAATCCCTTCTCTAGAAATAATCACACTCAGGTATGAAGGAACATACCTGTATTAGTTACTTATTATTAGAATAATTAAAAAGGGAAATAGAAGCCAGGCGCCATGGCACATGCCTGTAATCCCAGTGGTTCAGGAGACTGAGGCAGGAGAATCACGAGTTCAAAGCCAGACTCAGCAACTTAGTGAGGCCCTAAGCAACTCAGTGAGACCTTGTCTCTAAATAATATTTTAACAAGGGCTGGATGTGGCTGGGCGCAGTGGCACATGCCTGTAATCTCAGTGGCTGGGGAGGCTAAGGCAGGAGGTTTGAGAGTTCAAAGCCAGCCTCAGTAAAAGCAAGGTGCTAAGCAACTGAGACCCTGTCTCTAAACAAAATACAAAATAGAGCTGGGGATGTGGCTCAGTGGTTGAGTGCCCCTGAATTCAATCCCTAGAACCCCTTTCCCCCACAAAAATAAAAACGGAATAGATAATCTAAATACATAGCACAGGCACTTGAAAAATATTTGTCAAATGAATGCATGGGTTAATGAATACACTTAAGCAATTATAAATGAGGTGGGTCTGTATGCAGAAAGAGGAAACCATGACTGTTAGCCAAGAAGAAAGAGCATTAGAGAACAATATTAATATAGACAGCATAAAGTACATTCACACGTATTTTAGGAGAAGTCTGGAAAGCTGCTAATCAGCCTGCATGAGTCTTACTGTGTTAACAGCAAACATTTCATTGTAGTTTCTTTGTACGCTGCAGAATGGAAGACCAAGAAGAAAGGGAAGAGTTTTGCTTTTCATTTTGTATTTCAATATTGATTAAAAAAATTTTCAATTATGACATACTACTTAGGTAAGTTTTAAAAATTAAAAGGATCGACCACATTTCTTAGGAGGCCTTTTTGAAATGCAGCATTTTAACTGGGTGGAGCACTGCCTTCCGCCTTAGCACATTTCCTAACTACTAGCAGGAAGGGGAGGCATCTACCCAGGGGCAGGCACTTGACGTGTATCTTGCTAGATGAGGAAATGAAGTTTATAGAACAAGTCACACAGCTGCATGTCATAAACCTGTCTGGTTTCAAAGACTATTTGAGCCCTCTTATTGCTGACCAGTGGCTACAGAGGTGGTCAGGTCCTTATGGCTCTGACCACCAGGTAGAAATGAGGATCTGAGGGGCCTATCGGGGCACTCTCAGCCACTCAGGAACACTGTTGGAGGCAGAGACATAAGGATAAATGTTACCCTTTTCACATTTTTCCTACAACCCCATTTATGTGCAATTAAAAATTAAGATAAGGCTGTAGAAATTTCTGAATCATATTTGAACACTAGAGGCCCAGGTACAAACACCAATGAAAGAGTTAGCATCCATCCAGTTACATTTCAGCCACTGAGCCCCTGAAATGGGAAAACATTCATGTGCTTGTTTTCATGTACAATCAGTTCTGATTTGTGAAAAACTTCCTTCTAGAAAATGGACCCTCATTCTTCTCAAGATCCCATGTGTAAGACTCTAGGTAACATTTCTTGTAGAATCAAGCACCAGGACAAAGTTTACTGTCCCAAGTAACTGCTACACTGTCCTCTCAAATATCCAGAACCTTGTAACCTATATAACCCTTTGTGACTGTGTTTGCTAGGAAGCCCCAGAGCAAACCCCAAACTCAATTATTATATCTGTTAGCCCTTAGAGGGAACAGATCTGTCAACTCTGGGTACTCTCTCCCCAGATTGTCTGATTTCACTGCCATGTCTTTTGCACATAGAATCAAAGTTGAAGCACTAACAATGTCCTGCAGGGATTTCCATGGTCTGACCTGTGACCACTAGCTTCATGTCTCCTCATTCACTCCATTCAGGACCAGCATGTGACAAACCCTCCCCAACAGATTTAGGCCTCTGCAGCAGCTTTGCCTGCTCCTAGACTTCCCTTCTAGCCTTTTGCTTGGCTCCCCTGCACCCCTCGGCCTTGGCAGAAATTCTTAGAGGCTTTCCCTGACCTCTTCCCACCCAGCACTACCTCCCCCCCCCCCACCCAGGGCTGCCATGCTTATATCCTTAGAGCACTTTTTTACTGTCTGTATTGAACATGTTCACTTCCTGATTGTTTCTCCTCATTGAAAAAGTCTAGGCCTTGGTCAGTCTTGCCTCTGTATTACTAGGGGCCTGTACAAGACACGAGGTAGGAGGTCTCAGTCCATCCAGGGTGCTGTCACAGAATACCATACACTAAGTGGCTTGAACAACAAGCAGCTATTTCTCATAGTTCTAGGGTGTGGGAAGTCCAAGATGAAGGAGCTAGCAGATTTAGTGTCTAGTGAAGAAGACCTGTTTCCTCTTCCAAAGATGGTATCTTCTTGATGTGTTTTCAATGGTAGAAAGGGCAAGCTAGCTCTCTGGGTTCTCTTTCTTAAGAGTATGAATCCCATTCATGAGAGCTGCACCCCCATGACCTACTCACCTCCTAAAGTTCCTACCTCTTAGTACCATCATCTAGTGGGGGGGTACAGTTAGCATTTCAGCATATGACTTGGGGATTCATTACAGCCATAAGCACTGAATAAGCATTTGTTTAAAGCTTAGTGCATACATTTTTTTTAGGCTGCTTCAAATTCTTTTTGCTTCTATAGAGAAATAAGTTATAGATATTTGAATCGATATACATATAAAATGTAATTGTGAACTAGAGAGTATTTTCCTCCTGTTCACCTGTGGAATACACACCCAAGAATCTAGCTCAATGCACCAAGCACTGTGATTACAGGTCTCTGGCAGTGCAGAAACTGCATTATAAAATTCTTACATGCTACTCACCAGTTTGTATTGCTTAGGCTTCCTTTCATGGATTCATAGCATATGCTCATTGAACAAGGGCTAAATTCTCCCTCTCAGCCCTTAGTCTGCACCAGCTTTTCCTTCCTCTGGAGCATTAGGCCTCACAATATTGGCTCACCTCTGTATGCTTTCTATTTCACATATATGGATCTCATTTCAACGAGATGGCCAAGTCCCTGAGGGTAGAGAGAGCTTAAGTTTTTCCTATGTGATTATTCTCTCCTTGTCTGGGATCCAGTGCAGTATAGATAGTAAGTAAGCATTTATTTGACTATTGATTGATTGGCATATGGTATATCAGCCAATCAGTTACATTATCATTAGAAAATCATGCTTATTTAATATTTCATTAAAGTCATAACCTGGGTGATGCATCATTTTGTAATGTACCAGATGAAGCCATGTAGCACATGGTCAAGGACACAATTGTCCTAGTTGTTCTGAAGGAGGCTGGATGAATAGGACAGTCCCTGCCTATAAAGCACGTGTGGTCTTATTTGAGAAATTTAATATATAAAAAAATGAACAAGGCAACATATGAAAGGATAATAGAATCTTAGTGCTAGAAATTAATGCTAGACAAGGTATTGGCAAACTTTTTCTGTAAAGGGCCAGATAGTAAATAAGTTAGGCTTTGCAGGCCACTTGATCTCAGTAATAGTTACTCCACTTGGTGGGGCACCAGCAGGCAGGAGGCAGTGTTCTGTTCTAGGCTGTAGTCTACCAATCTCTGCCTATGGCATTTCACTAAGTGCATTCAGATAAGGTTAAAAAAAAGCTGGGATCCTGTGGTCGGTTCAAGTCCTGTGGGAGCTAAACTGGTCTTAAGGGTGTGATCAAGTTTGGAGAGCAGAAAGAAGGAAAAACAGATGTTGAAGTCAGGTGACCATCATAAGCAACAGAGCAAAGCTAGGTAATTTTGGGAAATGGCGAGAAGACATCTTAGCAGGAAAAGAATTTGCATTCAGGAATAGAGAAAGAAGTAACACTGAAAATGCAGTGAGGCCTTTTAGATAACAGGTGCATCCTGAAGGCCAGCACATTCTGGAACTGTTACACTGGAAAGGGAGTGAATACCTAGAACTATGCTATTTCTATGCCTGGTTTTATCATAAAAATTAATGCAATTTATCATTCTGTTCTGTGATGTTTGTTTTAGTAAAAACAACAGATGTCACAAATTGCTTACCTTTGCACAAAATTAATACCTCAGCAAAATGTGCTGTATACGTCCTGTGGTTTTGAGGACCCCTGCTCCTGGAGCCCTCTTCCCATGGTCAGAGGACAGTTGTAGACAGAGAGGCTGGGCTGCAGCAGAGATTCTTAAAAAGTTCAGCATAATGTGCTCACATGCCTGGGTTATGTGCAGAGGAAATTAAATTGGTGGGGGTGAGGTGGGGGCTTGGACACAACTAGAAAGCTGTTGATGGGTGAGGAGTCACATATGTCTGTCATCCAAGGACTAGAAAGGCAGAAGACAGACCTATTCCAGAGGCAAGGATGCCTGGGTTTGATTAAAAATGGTCAGGC
>PVHX01017407.1:25073-40273 GCA_004024805.1 Geosciurus inauris | reverse complement strand
TGTTCCCATCAAGAAGAAAAATACACTAGAATAATATCAGGTACATATGAAACACAGCTATCTATCAACATAGATATCAACCTCACTTTCAAGAACACAGACAACACAGATATAACAAGACTCATGTAGTTCACTAAAGGAGAACCCCTAAACTTAGAATCTACTTTTTATAAATTTATATGTAACTTGAAAAAATCTGGTATCCTATATTACAGCAAATTAGAAACAACAAAACAGAAGGGGCATTGGTGGTAGAAGTGGTCAATGGCAGGCAACCTGATATCACTAAACTGAAAATGTTCACTAAACATTACTTATTAAAAAGGAGAAAAAAGAAAAAAACATAAAGTCCATGTAAGAAATCATTAAATAGTAGTTTGAGGTTATTTAATAAAGGTGAAAATAACCCACATACATGATCAAGTTTTGAGCATTATTATTTTATCACCCAGTATGATAATCGATTTCTATAATGAAAAACATGTATCAAAAAGTAAAAGTTCAATTACTTTCCATATTTTCCATTGAAGAAAAGCACAGAACTATAGACTTAAGAAATATTCCCACATAAAATTGTTGATAATAAAGAAAATTCATTTCCTGAATGTTCCCCAAATTAATTAAAGTTCATCAAAGGTTGTTCAGTTATAAGATCCAAAATTTACCAATGTTTATTAGATGTAGGTAATTCCCATTTGTAAATGCCTCCTTGGTGAGAATGAATAAAAACACCTTACATGAATCAATAAAATGAGAATTATAGGTGAGGAATTTAAAATGCAACACTATGTAGGAAAAAATAAAATTTGAGCCAATAATTAGTGTCCATAAAATTATCTTAGTTCTCAGAAATTCACAGTCTACAAATCACTTTTCCTTTTTCTATGCCTCATTCTTTTTTACCTTTTTTCTTTACCCCATTATATTTATTTTTGCTTGGATATTTTCATCTTTTATCTTTACATTGGGATCAAATTCTTAATACAGTGGAACTTGAGTTATTTTGAAAGATAACACAACAAATACTCTATTAAAATAATAAAGACAGCTGTCTTCCAAGTTAATACATATAGACCTGGCAAAATATGAAGGAAAGAAGGTTTTTTGTTTTTTTAAACTGATGAATCTACAAACAACTCCCTTTCCCTTTGAATGTAAAAGTTATCAAAACTGTGTTTGTATTTACATTAGGAAGTCTGAATTTATGTACAATTTATATTCTCCTGGAATGGAGCTAATAAATCTGTTTACAGAACTCCTTCTACCTTATATAACGTTATACTTGTAATCCTACAATGGGAGTATAAATAGCTGCATTTCAAAAATCTCAGTATTCAAGCACAATCAAGTAGGTAAATCATGAAGGGAATATTGTAATAACAAATTGGAGGGCTGGGATTGTAGCTCAGTGGTAGAGCGCTTGCCTCGCATGCATGAGGCACTGGGTTCAATCCTCAGCACCACATAAATATAAATAAATAAAGATATTATGTACATCTACAACTAAAAATATTTTAAAAAACAAACTGAAAATATAAAAGATAGCCCATAATGCAACTGTCTGGGAAAGCTTTTCACTTTAAGGTAATGCAAGATACAGGCTGAAAAAAGAAAATTGCTATAGGAAGAACAGAGTTTGTATTTATAAAATGAAAGCTTACCAATCTGAAATATTTTCACATTAATTTTATATTACTTTTTAAAGGAATTAAACATTTTCCTCTGAAGTTCAGTAAAGGTAATTTTAAGCAGTGTATTTAGACCAATAAATAAATTTCCAGTTCTTACACAAATCTGAGAATGATAGATATTTTCCCCTAGAATTGGTGGCGTAATTCCATATTTTAAGGTGAAGATATTCTTCAGTCTTTAAGAAATGTTTTTTCAAAGAATTCTGCATATCAAATATTTTTATCTCTAGAGTCTTTGAAGGTAATGGAACAGCAAAATAAACTTAAAAACAGAAATCCTTTCCCTTTCCCAAATTACCCTACTGAATGCCAAAGATTGGAAAGATGCTAATCTTTGAATCACTAACATTTCAAGACAAGAGGATTTGTAGCATGTTTAAAGAAACACGAAAGGACCTACACATTCAGTCAAATCCGTGACTAGTTCTGTTAGATCTGTCTGTTGCTTCCTCTCTATCACATTCTTACTGCCTTTCATGAATGTGTAACAGATATGATTTTTTACAGCTGAACAACTAAGATTGTGATAATTTCCTCCCTTGGGATTTTTTGTCCCTCACTTGCTAATCATCAAAGTGTGTGCATTTTACTTAGAATAAAAAAAGAATAGGTTTTCCTTAAAAGACAAAAAATACTAAAGTCATGATTGCCTGAGGAAAACTTCAAATACAACAGTAACAAAAATAGGTACACAGAATTCCCTTGGAAAATGCCCCTTTCACTGTCATTTGGGGAGTTATATCAACATTAATTTGGGGATTAAAGGAAGCATAAGATCAATAAGCAATCTTAAAGATATTTATTAGTTTAAAAAACTGGAATATTTAAAAGGTATGTTTATACTGCAAACTTGTTAAAATTATTATTGTTATACCAGGGAAATGAAGTTGCTTATAAAGTTAGTGACTTCATGCCCTGAATTGTTTTCTCATTTTAAACAAATATCACTTGAAATAAACAGCTATAAATTCAAGTGTAAGACCTCAATACTTACCCTGACTACACTGAAGTCCAGCTTAGTCTCCTGTGCACACTGTAATATGAGCTGAAAGCAATTTTTACTTTGATTTGTCATTCCATTTTCATAATAACGCTGTAAAATCCTTTGTTGTTCTACAGTAAATACAGAACGTAGATTCATCTAAAAATAAAAGAAGATATTCTGAAAATTGGAATAAAAATTTGGTATGTGTAGCATTTGTACACTTTGTTTTTATTGATACAATTTCAGTGCTTCCAAGCTGCAAGATTTCTTTAAATGAATCAATAGCCAGTAATGGGCAATATTTTGTGTGCTAAAGGGAGACAACTTCATTGAGATGTTAATATGTTAATATGTATGTGTGTTCATAAAAACACAAGCTTTAAAGACAAAAAAATAAGGAAAAGAAAAGAAAAAAGGAAGCCCTTATCTTTATCTAGCCCTTATGGATAGTAAAGCCAGAGATGGTGGTAGACATATGTGGTCAATTATCAACAGGGACACTCACTGTTCTTTGTCAAGGGAAGCATCTGGCATATGTCTTAGAATCAGAAGCTGTGCTCTGGAACAAAAGGGTGCTTTTATTTTTACTCTTTCTAGGGTAAAGGGGTTCTTTTTATATATTATAACAAAAGCTTTCCTTAAAGCTTAAAACTAAACTGGAAAGTTTAGTGACTGTGGAAGTTTGGTCAGTTTAGGCAATACTAACCAAAATAATTAGTTTGATAACTCTAATATACAAATAAAAATTCAAAGTCATGTACATCTTAGTAAAAATAAACCATATAACAACTCTTTAAGTACACTGACACCACCAAAATTAGACAAGATAATTTTAAAAAGGCAAAAGAAAGTAAAGCAAAACAGGAAACTTTATTGGTTCTTCCAGTAGAGAAGTATTTAATATCAAGGGCAAACAACTCTGTGAATCTAATGAATAAAAGGCAGGTCAAACTTTATTTTAAAAAAACTAATTATGGTAGTTCCTTTTTGTAAAGAACACTTGCAATCTGATTAAAAGAATTTAAGTCCTTGTGAAAAGCAGTCATACTGAAATTGGTAATCCTAAATTGTTTTTTCTTTTGGGGGAGGTATCAGGTATTGAACCCAGGAGTGCTTAACCACTGAGCAAAATTCCCAGCCCTTTTCATATTTTATTTAGAGACAGGGTCTCACAAAGTTGCTTAGGGCCTCTCTAAGTTGCTGAGGCTGGCTTTGAATTCATGATCCTCCCGCCTCAGCTTCCCCAGTCACTGGGATTATAGGTATACACCACCATGCCCAGCTTCCTAAAAGTTGATAGAAAGAAATCCTTGCCCAAGGAAAGTATCTCTTTTAAACTAGGAAAACAGTAACAACAAAAACACTATAAGACAAACCAACCTGCATATTTTCCCTAGTGTACTATAGAAGGAAACAACCAATACCTGACATAAATCCCTTCCTCTCAATACTTTGGACAGTGAAGACTTCTAATATGGAAATTATAGATTCATACAGCAATACATGGTTATTTGCACCACTGACTTTTTTCTTGCTCAAACAGTCATTTCCCTAACAAATTTTAAAAGATCTGACTAGAGAAAAATTGTATGTGATACAAGGCACAGGAAAGATGACAGTTGAGTGTTTCTCTCTGAAACATTCAGAAAAAAGGCCTCCCCTAACTTTCTGAACACATGGAAGTTGCATTACTCCAAAAATTTCCCTTGTGTGGCCTCTTTGTAATAAATCCCTCCAGTCCTCCAAGATCTTAGCAACCACTTATCTATTCCTACAATTTTGACTTTTCTAGAATACCATACGAATGGGATCATACAGTATATAGTCACTTGAGTATAAATTATGTTGTTCAGCATAGTGTATCTGAGATTCATCTGTGTTGTGTTATCAGCAATTTGCTCATTTTGTTGCAGAGTAGTATTTCATTATACAAATGTACCTGAATCCATTCAACCAAGGAAGGATATCTGGGCACTTTCAAGTACTTGGAAACTATGGATAAATCTTTTAGGAACATTTATATAAAGTTTCATATGTACAGGTAAGTAGTCATTTCTATTGAGTAAGTACCAAGGAATGGCATCACTGAGTCATATGGTAACTACATGTTTTAATTTATAAGTTGATGAACTGTTTTTATTTTTATTTTTTAAAATATTTTAGTTATAGATGGACATAATACCTTTATTTTCTGGATATAAATCTTTTATCAGAAAAATAACAAGAAATTATTTCTTCCATTGATGGTTTGTATTTTATTTTATTAACAATGTATTTCACAGAGTTTTTACATTTTATAAAGCCCATTTACTTTTATTACTTTTATAGATTGTGCTTTTTAATAAATTTTGTTCAAATTTGACTATTTCCCAACAGTTTTATTCCCATATGAATTTTGGAATCATTTTGTCAATACCTACAAAAAATTCTGCCAGGATTATAATTGAGATTATATTTATTATATTGAATATAGATCCGTTTAGGAAGAATGGGTATCTTAACAATCTTAGTTCTTCTGATTCATTAACCTATCTAATTGTTTAGATCATTGATTTTTCACCAGATATATAGATCCAACACTTTCTGTTAAATTTATACCTATGTATTTTTTGTTTGCAGGGTGTTATTTAAAATGGTATGTTTAAAACATCATCAATTGTTCATTGCTAGTTTATCAACATATAATTGATTTGAATATATTAAATTAATACTCTGCAACTTTGCAAAACACACATGTTGGTTCCAGAAGCTTTTGGTTTGATTGCTTGGTATTTTCTACACAATCAAGATATGTACAAATAGAGATAGGCTTATTTCTTCTTTTTTAGTATCCATGCATTTGTTTCTGTATCTTGCTTTACTGCACTAGCTAGTATCTACAGCCTGATACTTTAGTAAGAGTGACATTGTTGACTTGTTTTTGATTTTAGAGGAAAAGATTTAGTTTTTCACTATTAAGTATTATGTTAACTATAGTTTTTTTTGTTTTTGTTTTTGTTTTTTTTTTTGGTACTGGAGAATGATCTCAGGGGCACTCGAACACTGAGCCACATCCCCAGACCTATTTTGTGTTTTTATTTAGAGACAGGATCTCACTGAGTTGCTTAGTGCCTCACCATTGCTGAGGTTGGCTTTGAACTCATGATCCTCCTGTCTCAGCCTACCTAAGTGCTGGGATTACAGGCTTGCACCACTGCGCCTGGCTAACTACAGTTTTTTCAGAGTTGCCCTTTTCCAGGTTAAGTTCAATTTTACTTTTATTAAAATGAGTGTTTTTATTACTATATTTATCATCATGAATGAATGTTAAACTTTGTTAAATTATTTTCCTTAGTCTATAGTGATTATCATATAATGTCTATTCTTAAATATTTTATGTGATAATATATGCTAATTGATATTCCAATATTGAAGTACCCTTCCATCCTCCTCCTATTCCTAGAATAAACTTCACTTGATATTAATGAATTTTCTTTTTATATATCACTTAAGTTGATTTGTAAATACTTTGTTCGGGATGTTATTGTGTGTGGTACTGGGGATTGAATCCAGAGACATTTTATCGGTGAGCTACATACCCAACCCCTTTTTAAAAATTTTATTGGAACAGGGTCTAAGTTGGCCAGTCTGGCCTCAAACACATGATCCTACTGCCTAATACTTCTGAATTGTTAGGATCACAGGTGTGTGCCACTTTGCCCAGCTTGTTCACAATTTTTAAGCCTATATTTGTGAGGGATACTTGTCTGTCATTTTCTTGTACTGTACTGTATTTGGTACTAGAGTAATGAGTAGAGTCCCTATTTATAAATCCCGCAGTATGTTATATAGAATTGTTACATTGTTTTCTTTAAATCTTTATTGTAAATTACCAATGAAGTGATCTGAATATGGAGTTTTCTTTGTGGGAAAGTTTTAAACTAAAAATCACTTCTGTACTATTTGAATTATTTCATCTTGAGTGAGTTTTGATAGTTTGTATCTTTCAAGGAATTGACCCATTTCATGTAAATTGCTGAATTTAAAGCTACGAAGTTGCTTATTATACCTCCTTATTATTTTTAAATGTCTGCAGGGTCTGTGGTGATATATCTGTTTTCTTGTTGATATTGGTAATTTGTTTCTTATTTGTCAGCTTGGCAAGAAGTTTACCACCTACATTGATCTTCTGAAACAATTAGCTTTCAGCATAATTTATTTTTATATTGTTTTTGTCTGTTGCCATTTTCATTGATTTCTACTCATATGTTTAATTCCCTTCACGTTGCTTTGTTTGGGTTTAATTTACTATTTTTTCCAATTTCTTAAGATGGAAGCTTATATTGCTGATCTGAGCCCTTTCTTCTTTTCTGAATATAAGCAATGATTTTTACAACTTTATTTCTTTTTTTTTTTTAAACTAGATTGTTTTATTTTTTCCCATTTATTTATATGTGGTGCTGAGAATCGAACCCAGTGCCTCACACATGCTAGGCAAGCGCTCTACCACTGAGCCACAACCCCAGCCCACAATTTTATTTCTAAGTACTAATTGACTGCCTTCTACAAATTTTGATAGACTGCATTTTAATTGTCATTCAGTTCAAAATATATTCCAACTTCCCTTGCTTGTTGCTTAATGAAAACATTTAGGAATTTTGTAAGTATTTTTCTGTTACTGATTTTTAGTTTATTTTTGCTACGATTGGAGTATGGACTTTGTATGAGTACATTTTTAAATTATTAAAGGCTCATTCTATAACCTAGAATGTGTGCATGAATATTTTTTTCTTTTTCTTCTTTCTTTTTTATTAATGTCCATGAGCATTTGAAAGGAATGTGTACTTTGCTGCTGCTGGGTGCACAGTTCAAAAATGTTAATTACATCTTTTTGATTTAGGGTTGTTTAGATGCCTATATCCGCAATGATTTTCTGACTATGTGTTTTATTGATTATTGAAAGAGGAATGGTTAATTATCTAAGTATAAATGTAGATTTGCCTATTTCTATTTTCATTTATATCAGTTTTTGCCAATATATTTTGAAGACTATTGTTAGGCACATACACATTTAGAATTATTATATCTTCTTGGTTATTTAAACTTTTTTTCTTTTATCATTAATAATGACCATTTTTATTCATAGTACTATTCCATTCCTTGTTATCCATTTGAATATCAGCTAATCATATATATTGTTCTGAGTATTTTTTATGCTTATAACATTTTCTCTGCTTTTTTTTTTTTTTTTTTTTTGGTACTGGAGATTGAACTCAGGGGCACTCGACCACTGGGCCACATCCTCAGCCCTATTTTGTATTTTATGTAGAGACAGGGTCTCACTGAGTTGCTTAGCACCTTGCTGTTGCTGAGGCTGGCTTTGAATTCGTGATTCTCCTGTCTCAGCCTCCCTAAGTGCTGGGATTACAGGCTTGTGCAACCTCACCCAACTTCTATGCTTTTAATTCCAACCTGTTTTTATATAGCATACAATTGATTTCTTAAAAAAATACCATATGACAATGTCACTTATTGCATTTAGACAAGATACATTTAATAAAATTACTGATGTTGCTGGATTAGTATACCATTTTATTAGTTGTTTTCTGCCTGATTCTCTGACATTTTCTTCATCCTACCTTTTCCAACATTTTTGGATTTTTAAAATGTCAATTTTAGTATTATACTTCACTAGCCTACTTTGCTAAATATTTTCATGTTACTTATTTATTTTTATTGATCATTTATAGTTATACATGACAGTAGCATCCATTTTGATATAATTATACAGGCATGGAATATATCTTATGCTATTTAGGACTCCATTTTTGCAATTTTAAAATGATCACTTTAGAGATTATATATATATAATGACCCATACCTAATTTTTCCATTCTATGCAGTTAATATTTTATAACCTCAATTATAATCATATAGTTCCCTTTATTGTCTCCCTTTATGATATAGTTGTCATATACATTACATTTTATGCACAATGTAAACCCCAATAGACAATGTGTTTTTTACTTTCAACAATTACATTTATTTTAGTGAACTTCAGAAAAGTAATATTTCATATTTACACAGATATTTACCATTTATTTTGCTCTTCCTTCATTCCTGAAGTTTCATGTTCTCTTCTGATATCATTTCTATTTAACCTAAGGAACTTATTTTAACATTTTACAGCAGTTCTGTTGATGAAAAGTCCTCTTACTTTTTGTCAATGTTGTTGTTGTTTTGTTTTTAGTTTTTATTTTGTGTGGGAAAATATGTTATCACTCTTGACATATTTTCACTGGCTATAGGACTCTGGGTTGACAACTTTTATTTCAGCAATTAAAATATATTTTGCCACTCTCTTTAGTCTCCATGATTTCTCATGAACAATCTGAAATTATTTAAATGGTTTTTTTTCTACAAATATTGTTGTTTGGCCAGGCGCAATGGCACACACCTATAATCCCCGTGGCTCGGGACGCTGGGACAAGAGAATTAGGAGATCAAAGCCAGCCTCAGCAACAACAAGGCACAAAGCAACTAAGTAAGATCCTTTCTCTAAATAAAAAGTACAAAAAACAGGGCTGGGGATCTGGCTCAGTGTTCAAGTGCCCCTGAGTTCAATCTCTGGTACTATATATATATTTTTTTTTCTCTTGCTGTTTTTAACATCCTTTTATCTTGGGGTTTCAACAGTTTGACTATGATGTGCGTTGGCATAATTTGCTTTTAGTTTATATTGTTTCAAGTATTTTAATCTTCTTAAATCTGTCAATTTATATTTTTCACCAAATTTAGAGAGTTTCCATTCATTATTTGCCTAATATAAATAAAATATTCATCTGTACAATGTTTATACGAATTTCTTCCTGTTCTTCTGAAATATCAATAATATGAATATTAGATTTTCACGTTATCCCACAGGTCTTGAGGATGTGTTCATACTGTGCCATCCTTTCCCCCTATTTATCAGATGGAGCCATTTATTTACCATAAAGCCCACTGATTCATCTCACTGTCATCATCATTATGTTATTGAGCCCATACAGAAAATTCTTAAAATTTCAGATACTGGAATTTTTAAGCTTTGTAGTTTCCATGTGGTGCTATATTCTCGCTTGAACTTCTAACACTTTACACTTTTTCCACGGTATTTATTTTCATCTAAGACAGCATAGTTATAACAGTTGCTTTAACATGTTATACTTCAAACATCTGGGTCATATTGATGTTGGCACCTGTATTTGAGTAAGTGTAGACTGTATCTTGGTTCCTTTGAATATTTGTTAGAATCTCTGCACAAAGTTAGGGAAGTGCAACTTGGGGAAATATAGTTCACAGATAATCAACTTTGTCAGTTTTAGACTGTAATTTTCCTTCTGATTTCTGTGGACAGGTCAGCTCAATTCTCAAATCCATTGCCATGTTGCTTCAGGTCTATCCTCACACTAGTGCCATGTAAGTTTTTTTTTTTCAATGTCAGTTCCATTTCCAAAGTCTTTGATATCCTGCTTTTGTTCTGTGCCACTCATGAGCAACTCCAGAGTAAGCTTGAGCTTTCTATCAGCTTATAGACTGTATTAAAAGATTCCCTTCTCTAGCTCTCTCCTCTCTGGGATTGTTCACATATTCCCCAGCATGCAAGGGCCACTTCTCTGGTCTTTTAGTCATATTTTCTCTCAGAGTTTGTTTGGTAGATCCATTACCCATGAATTACAGCTCTGAAACTAGAGTCATCCTTGAGGCAAAAGTAGAAGAAAGAGGAAGAGAGACTTGGAGGGACAGAGAGAGACACAGAGAGAGACTGACTCAGGGTTTCCTCTTATACTATTGAGACAGTAGACTCCTACTGCAGTTTCAGCCAGAAATGTATAAACTCTCATGACTGGGATCATATGTTGCTTCAAAGCCTCAAGAGGAAGGACAGAAAAAAACAGGGAAACTCACTCAATTATCACTGTTTTTCTAAACTCTGATGCTCTTCTGCAATCTGCCTGCTTTTGTTTACATTTCAGATTCCTTGGGCCATTTTTATAATATTGTCCAGAGATTTTAGCTATAATCAGCTGAAAAAAGTTAAATTAAGTTTACTCCATCTTAGAATTAAAAATCTAGCAATTTAAAAAAAATAAATCACACTAAACTCTAAGTAATTTTATTCCAAGTCAAATTTATACTTATTTGACTTTTCCTGCAGACTAACCTTTTGGGACTGATTGATATTACTGGGTAAGAATCTAGGAATCAAAACATGCCACAAAACTACTTTTGTTCCTTTTATAATTCAAACTATGAATAACTACAGTATTGAATGAATTAAGCCTTTGAATTTTTTGAAATAAATTAAATATATTAGAAAATATAGTACCAGTTTTCTTTTGGCTTTTTAAATTTTCTTGACAATTACAGTGCATGTATTATGTATAATTGTGTATGTTTAGTTGTCTTTAAAATTTAGTGTGAAAATAATTGAAGTTTCTCAGGATACCCTATATTCTCATCTCTAATATATATTTTTAAATATTTTTATTAGTTATAGATGGACACAATTGTATTTGTTTATTTATATATGGTGCTGAGAATCAAACCCAGTGCCTTACACATGCTAGGCAAGTGCTCTACCACAGAGCCACAACCCTAACCCCTCTTGGGATATATTACATATATATTCTTATTCTGGGAAGCTTAAGTATATACCTCTGCAATGATAAAATTTTATTTTTCATAATTATTACATGAAACTTTTTCATATAATGATATTAGATGGAAATACTTTTGAACTTCAGTATGTACTTGCTTGATATTTTAAGCAGGAATTATGAAAAGTTGTAAAGCTGTCCTTTATAAGACCAGGAAATAGTTATAAATATGATTTATTAAATGATGTTCTAATAATCATATAAAGATGTATGTCCTTTTATTAAGACTTTTGATTCTTACCTCTTCTTTTTATAGTTTGTCTCTCACTCTCTTTGTTATCTGGTGTCATTTGTTCTGCCTTCAGTGGCTTGCCTTTGGCAATTCCTTATTCCCTCTCACTATTCTAATTTGCTGGGGTTTGTTGATTTTCATTGATCTATTCCTTCTAATCTGCTTAGAGATCAGAGATTTTTAGGAAAGGGCTGCGAAGCTCACTTGTGATTCTATCACTGGGGCCCCACCGTTTAGAATTTGTGACATGTATTCCCTGATTTTGCTGGAGGCAGTCCATATAAATGAGGGATTAATGTTGTGCTTCTGTAAAGGTCTATAGTAGTTTAATGTCCATTTTATTTTGCACATTACTCTGAGTAATAATGGAAGAGAAATTTCAAATAGAATCAGTCCCTTTGTGCATGTGGGCATGCAGTTGAGATGAATTATAGCTTATGACTGTAATTATTTAATGAACTGAACAACTGTTACCTCTTTTGCTTAATATTGAATACATAAGGTAAATAAAAACATCAGATGAAGTATTAATTGATTCTTGACAATATAGAAAAATGAATAAGGATGAAGCTGTAGAGTCTTAAGATAGTTGGACAGAATGAATTGAATATTACACTTTTTGTGCATTCTATCACTTTTAGTATACCAATGATAGAGAAAGGAAGTCAGCAGTCCAAGTTCACCATTATTGATTTTATAGAGGAAGGATTTTATCGTCAACTGTCTATACAATTGAGGATAATCTGCTTGATCTCTCTTAACTAATTATGCAGAACTGAAGGTATGGCAAAAGGAGAAGAAGTTCCTTAACTTATCTCACATACTATAAACTTCTGGAGAGCAGGAAGCAAATTTTTATGTCTTTTATTCCCCAGCTTCTACAACAATGCCTTGGACAAAGTAAGAGTTCAAATGAACTTCAAAGTATTATCTCCACTTTTGTTTCCTGAGAATTTAAAGAGATTTGATATTACAGAGTGTGCATCCCTAATTCAAAAATCTGAAACACTCCAAAATCGGAAATTGTTTGAGTTTCAACATGATACTCAAGTGGAAAATTCCATACCTGACCTCATGTAATGCATTAAAGTCAAAACACAGGTTCATTAAAATTGTAGGCTTGGTATGGTGGCATAGGCCTGTAACCCCTGTAGTTTAGAAGGTTGAGGCAGGAAGATCACAAGATCAAAGCCAGGCTCAGCAACTTATCAAGGCCCTGTGCAACTTAGCAAGACCCTAACTCAAAATAAAACATAAAAATGGCTGTGGATCTGGCTCAGAGGTTGAATACCACTGGGTTCAATCTCCAGTCCTCCCCCCCCCCCCGCCAAAAGTAGAAAATCACATTAAGGCTATGTGTATAGGTGTATATGAAACATAAATAAATTTCCATTTTAGACTTGGGTCTCATTATTAAGACAGTTCATTATATATATACAAATATACCAAATTAATAAAAAATCAGAAATCCAAAAGACTTCTGATAAGAATTTAAGGTAAAGAATACTCAACCTGCATTTCTTTCTTGAATGTTTTGTGAAATTCACCAGTTATAATTCGTGTCTGAAGATTACTTTAACGGAAAAAAATCAATATTAAATTGTTTTAATTAGACACAAAATATTCAGTGATATTCATTCCAAAGCAATCTTTGGTAATTTCCATCTTTTAAGGAACTGGTCAATTTTTTAAAAATATTTTTTAGTTATAGATGGACACAATGTCTTTATTTTATTGCTTTGTATGTGGTGCTGAGGATCGAACCCAGGGCCTCACGCATGCGAGGCAAGCGCTCTACAGCTGAGCTACAATCCCAGCCCCGGAACTGGTCAATGTTTTACATTGTTGAATTTATAGGCACAATAGGAGTACTTTGAAATTATACATGTTAGCATCTGTAGAGTCTGTTGTGATGCTCTCTCTCATTCCTCATATTACAATTTGTGTTTTCTCTCTTTTTCTAACAGATTCAGCTTTGGTTCATTCATTGCATTCTCTTAGGGTTTTCCTGTTTCTATTTCATTTATTACTTAGTATTATTATTTATCCTATCTCCTTGTTTGGGAGCTAATTTTACTCTTATAGTTTATTAAGGGAATTATTTAAGTAATAAATATTCAAGCTTTCCACTACTATAAATTTAATGCTTTAAATTATTTTCTAAGCACTGATTTAACTGTATGCCACATATTTTCATATGTTGTGACTTCATTTTCCCTGATTACAAAGTACTTTCTAATTTCTTTGTAAGTTCTTCTTTGGCCCATTGAATACTTACAAGTGTGTTATTTAGTTTCCAAATATTCCCCATGTATATTTATTTTATTACTTTTAGTTTGATTACAGTACATGTTTCCTGATGTATTTTTCCATTCTTTTGTTTAATATATTTGTGATGTATTTAATATAAGTTACTTGTAGAAAGCACTTAGTTAAGTCTAATACAATATCTGTCTTTTATTTGGTATGTTTAGACCACTTTGCAATTAATATAATTAATGATATGTTTGGTTTAATTTGAGTCTTTCATTTTAATTTCTATTCGTCTTATCTTTTCATTGTTACTTTTTCATCTTTTCTTGCTTTTTGTTACTGATTAATTATTTGTTTTCATTTTGTCTTCTTCATTGTTTGATCAGTCTGGTTATTTTGATGATTTTTTAAAATACAATGATGCATCTCTTTAACTTCATGGTATGAGAAGTTGCCATATTATTCTACTTCATAGAAAAGAATATTAAAATGTTATACTTCAGTTTCTCCTCTACTAACCTCTGTGTAATTGTTGTACATTTTATTTTTATGTATGATTTTAAATCCTCACTAAATTGTTATTTAAAAAATTAATCATTTAAAATTACTTTTAAAAATTGAAAGTTCTTTCATTTTTAACTGCAAATTTACTATTTCTAGTGCTCTTCTTTATATTATGTATGTTCAAATCATTTACTTATCATTTCATATACCGTGTTTCTTTTCTAGAATTTCAATATGGATCTTTAAAAATTATGTTCCATTTCTTTCCTCATGCTGCTTGTTTCCTCTTCTTGAACATAAAGAATGAAATAAGGGTAATTTTAGTATTCTTTTCTACTAACTATTATTTTTCATTCTATTGTTTTAAGTATTTTCTCACTGAGATATAATTTTTATATTTTTCTGTTTCCTTCTATGCTGGGTAATTTTTCATTTAATGGCAGATACTGGGATCTCACTTCTGAATGCTGGATATTTTTGTACTCTTTAAAAATATTTGGGCTATGTTCTGTGATATGTTTAAGTTTCTTGGAAGTGGTCTGATTCTTTAAAGGTGTGCTTTAGTTGGGTAATTCTAGAATTGCCTTTGTTATAGAACTAATTACTGGGGCAATATCCTTCGGTGGACCCTCTTAAATTCCTTGTGAAATATGAGGTTTTCAGCCGAGTGTGGTGGCGCATGCCTGTAATCCCTGCACTTAGGGAGGCTGAGACAGGAGAATCGCGAGTTCAAAGACAGCCTCAGCAAGGGCGAGGTGCTAAGCAACTCAGTGAGAGCTTGTCTCTACATAAAACACAAAAAAATAGGGCTGGGGATGTGGCTCAGTGTTCGAGTGCCCCTGAGTTCAATCCCCAGT
>PVHX01017407.1:0-24973 GCA_004024805.1 Geosciurus inauris | reverse complement strand
AAGACTTGGGAGATCACTTTACACAGTTATAGAGTTCTATGTGCCATTTTCTTTTCTCTATGCAGTGTTTGTATTACAGTGTCCCTCAAAATCTAGCCATCCTGTCCTCCCTGAACTGCCTCCTCAACTCAGATTCCTAGGCAATCTGGACTTCTCCCTGACCTCTATCTTTTGGAAGTTCCCAAGGCAGTCAGCTGAGACATTCATTGGACTTTATCTGTTTCCCTTCTTCTCTCAGGAGTCAGTCCTATACTGCCTGTGCACAGAGGTCTGAACTATTGTTTCCTATTTTGCTTATTTTAGATATTTAAGATGAAAGAGTAAATCTTATTTCCCAATAATTCATGATGGCTATAAAAAGAAGTTAAGGTGGCCTTTTGGAATGGTGGGGTGGGAACACATCAGGAGTTGTATCTATTTGTATCCATTAAGCTTCATTACTTGCTACCCTTGTAACTATAGTAGAGATAATTGACTTCTTGCACCTCAATTCCTTCATCTGAAAAATGGAGCTAGAAAACCTGTCCTACTTTTCTTTTCCTGATGTGTTATGTTCATTAAAATACTTGCTAAAGTATAATATAGTTTCAAAGGCTATTTGTGTTAATAGTTAACATTTATGTAACCAACTGGTCCTTCCTACTGGGGACAATTATTTTAAGAGATACCAATCCCCTCTACAAGATTTCTATATAAACTTCAAATGAGGGGAAATATATTATTCTGCTATGATAGCAAAAGGAAGAACAACCCTGTGACTCCATCTTTGTGATGATAATTTGGTCTTTTAAAATGTTGAAGAATGCAAAAGTTAAGCACAAAACCAACAGGAACAGTGTTCTCATACACGAAAGCTTCTGAAAAATTGTTTAATGTAAATTTAATATTGAAAATAAAAAGATGTCATATTGAACTAGGTGAAATCTATTAAAACAAATATAATAAATTATGTTTTATTTAGGAAAAGCTTGATTAAATATGCAATTACAAACTGATACTTCAAACTTAATGAAATTTGAACATGTATAAAATAATTACTATTGTAAATCTGTGCTTAGAAGCTGTCACTTTATCACTTATGTTTAATGACTCTTGTCTTTGCAAAAAGCAGTTCTATTTACCTTACTTTAAAAGTAACTTGCCAGGATTTGCCAGGATAAATTCCAGTATCTTCAAAGTATAAATTCTAGTGTGGACATTCTGTCTATTCAAATATGGAAGGATATTCATTATCTGTTTAGTGGGTTATAATTTACTGGCAAGCGTTGCACATATCTCTGATCCTTGTTTTTAAAGGTACAATTGGCCTCTATCACTTAAGTGGAAATATGAAACAAGTACATGACTTTCTCATGGCAAAATGAATTCTACTTCTGACTTAAATTTTAAAACCTTTGAAGATTCTGTGCAATTAATATTTATGTTCACCAGCTACATAAAAGCTTAACATATATTCCATATATTCACAGTGGCATGAACACAAACTATAAGACAATTTTATGTACAGGTCTTTCACACACACACACACACACACACACACAATTTATAGGGATACACATGTTTTTATTGGTATATCTCTAATATCTAAATTCTAAAGAGGGTTATGTTTGTATGAAAGGAAAAATACATTAGCAAGCCAACATCCTAGATTTTAGAATGTTTTATTAATGATTATTTATTAGCTTTTAATAACACTTGCTTTTATCATATATTAATGCTAAAATTAAAAATTCCTATTTGTATAAACTATAAATACCTTACTGTATACACAGATATCAAAATTCATATCATTCAAAAGAAAAAAAGATCAATTTCAAACAAATAATCAGTGACACAAACATTAACTGGACCTCAACTGAATGACTGATTTCCTCATGTCTTTATCTCTGCTTTCATACAGAATATATGTGGCAGCTAATGACCAGTGATTTATAGGATTTCTTGATGAACTACATATTACCTTGATTCATACGTACTTGATTAAAATGTTTGTTTGTTTGGTTTTGGTACCAGGGATTGAGTTCAGGGGTACGCGACCCCAGTGAGCCACATCCACAGCCCTACTTTGTGTTTTATTTAGAGACAGGGTCTCACTGAGTTGCTTAACACCTCGCTGTTGCTGAGGGTGGCTTTGAACTCGCGATTCTCCTGTCTTGGCCTCCCAAAGTGCTGGGATTACATGCATATGCCACCACGCCCAGCAATACTTGATTAAATTGTATTGCCTTTTACATGTCTAACTCTAAAAAAAGTTGTGTGAGTAAATCACTTCTACCTTTCGATAGTCAAGTGGTTCACTCTGCTACAAGCATGGACTACTAACTAATATTTCACAATCTTGTAACTTAGTTTAAATTAATGCCTTTAAAATGTAAAAATTCATTTTAATTTACTATTGAGGTAGGATCTATAAAAATTACCATAGCCACACATTAGGACAATGATTATAAATAAATTATTCATCATATCAAAATAATCTATATGTCCTTTGCATTTCACTTTATTCAGAAATTATACCTATTAGTTCTTTCTCAACCTTTTTTTCATTATCCACATAACTTCATACAACTTGTCCTCTGGTCATACTCCCAGAAAAAATTTTTATTTGTAGTTAAAATATATTTTAAAAGGTTAAGGCCTATTTCTTCACTTAGACTAAACATTATTTTAGTGTTTCATGAGTCAGATTTGTACAGTATATATTAAGAGCTAAGGAGAATTTCATCTAGAAGCAAAGAGATGGGCTACGATTTTCTTTTACCTCCTATTTCTGATTTTATAACAGCCTACACAAACCTAGGAGAAAAAAATGTTAAGTACACATCCTTCTCTTTAGGGGTTACAAGAAGCTTCCCTCAAAGCACACCATCTAGTGGTGAGTAGACAACATTATATAAACGCAGATATATGGTATAAAAACAATATAAAAACAGACATGTATTTAACTAATCAAGCAGTGAAAGCATAAATTTGTCCTCAAAAAAAACCATAGTTGGTAATGTAAATTAATACAGCCATTATAAGCAAACAGTATGAAGGTCCCTCAAAAAGTTAAAAATAGAACTAGAATATGATTCAGCAATCTTACTACTGGGTATATACTCCAAAGAAATGAGATCAGTAGGTTGCAGAGATACTTGCACTTCCATGTTCACTGCCACTTTACACTAGAAAAGATATGGTGGAATCAAGATAAGTGGCCATTCATAGATAAATTAAAAAATGCAATATATACTCATTGCAATATTTAGCTTTAACAAAAAAAGGTAATCTTGTCATTTTCAACATCATGTATGAATCTGGTGGACATTACCCCAAGTAAAATAAGCCAGGAACAGGAAGACAAATACTGCATGATCTCACTAATATGTGGAATCTAAAAAAAAAACGACTCTAGCAAGCATAGAGGAGAATGGTAGTTAACAGAGGCTGGGATTGGGAAGATACAAGTCAAAGGAAACAAAGCTTCAATTAGACAGATGGGAAAAGTTTATGAGATACATTGTACTACATGGTGACTACAGATGACAGAAATATATTGCATAATTGAAAATTATTAAGATAATACATTTTAAAGGTTTTTACCACAAAATGCTAATTATGTGCCCTAGCTTTATGTATGACTGCATGTATGTTGTGATTCTATATCACTTACAACCAGAGCAATGAAATGTTACCTTCCATCTGTGTTTAATGAATCAAATTGCACTCTGATATCATGTAAACCTAAATAGAGCAAATAAATAAATTAAATATGAAAAAGAAGCAATACCTATGTTAATTAGCTTGATTTAGCCATTCAACTATGTATACATATATCAAAACATCACATATTATACATCATACATGTATACTTTTGTCAACAAAATGAAAAATACATTTAATTGAATAAAAACTGTTTAATTACTTAACAGCTGCATGAAGTACAACCTCAAATCTGATAACCATGGACAAAGTCCTTTCTTTATTCTTCCTTTTATAAATGTAAATTAAAACAAGGTCTTTCCTAGACCAACAAAATCTATCTTTGGGTCTCTACTTGAGGTACTTTGCCTGAAGATACTCAATTATTCTTCCATCAGATATCTTACAAATGATATGACCATAGTTTTGTCTTTGTACCTGGGAAAAATACTATGTGTGAATGTGTTTCTTCACATTTTGCTATTTTCTTTTTAAGATTACCAGTGAAATAAAAATTCAAATTCAAATTGTTGTAAAAGTTGAAGATCTCTGAAAACACATGCTTGGACTTCTAGGTAATCTTACACCTCAGTTTGAGAGATCATGTCCTGTGTGATACCTGTGGCATTAAGATAGAAATTATTTGTTATTATCAAATTATAGGCTTATATGTGTTTGAAGAATAGGATTGACACTAATGCCTAATGTTTTCTTGGCACTGAATTTCTCCTGGCTAGTCATATTTATATCTATATATGAGATAGAGAGGGAGATATTTTCAAACAACTATCATGCTCCAGGATCTTCCATTATGATTATATTCATTGGTGGTTATCAGACTATATCTGAATGTCTGGAATATATTATGCAAGGTGTGATAGTCGCCGTACTCAGCAATGTTATTTTACCACTAACATTTAATTCAGGTAACCTAGAATCCATTTCAAATAGATTATTAAAGCTACGTAGGAACTACAGCTTCACCTGCAAATTGTGAAGACACATGTTGCTTCAACATACTTGGCACTACTGAGAAATCAGAACAGAGCATCTTCCAAAATAACATTTTCCTCTGCAAATCAGTGCTCTAAAAAGCTGCTGATATATAAATGTATCATCACACATACTTGACTTTACTCATTTATTTATTATGTGTATATAATATTCATGATAACTTTAATGTACTATATTTTGAACATAAATATTAAACCAATTTCAAAGAGGTCAAGAGAACCAAAGGAAAAAAGGTGTTTTTCAATAATATCTTTACTTCTATTTAAAGCAGAAGGTTAGAAAGTGGGCAACGAACAGCTAGGATGGTAGTAATTAAGAGAGTTTCGATTTTGAGGACTTCACTTGCACTTACTACTTTTTATCAGAACTTGTTTTACTAAAAATGTTTAATGTTTATCATGAGCTTTTTAATGTCTAAATCAATCTGTCCACCTATTATGGAACACAAGTGTACTAAATAAGTGCTTTTGAGTATGATTATATTTTATATCGTATAGGACAATCCTGACTGTTTGCTAGGGATACCAAACTAACAAAATGCCAAAAAATGGGAGGCTCTAACAACAGAAATGTATTGCCTCACAGTTCTGAAAGCTAGGACTCTGAAATCAACATATTGGTAAGGTTGGTTATTTTGAGGACTGTGAAGGAAGGATCTATTCCAGTCTCTCTACTTGATTTGTAGATGTCTGTCTAAATGTTCATATGGTGTTCTCCCAGTACCTGTGACTGCATCCAAATGCCCTCATTTTATAAGGACACTAGCCATATTAGTTTAGGAGCCCACTCTAGTACAGTGTGAACTAATCTTAGTTTAACTAATTATATCTACAATGGATTTATTTACAAATATGGTTTAATTCTGCAGTGCTCCAGGTTAGGGTTAGGACTTCGATATATGAATGGGGTGGGTGGACACAACTCAACCCATGACATTAATTAACCACCTCAATAACAAGATAACAAGATTGGATGCTAACATCCTTTATCAGTCAAAAAGGGTATCAACTCCTGTATTAGCAGAATATCCCCCCAGGGATGTTTATGTTTATGTTTATATCCTAGAACCGGTGACTATTTAGGCTACATGTAAGAAGTGAATCAAGACTACAGTTGGAGCCCTGCATGGTGGTGCAAGCCTGTAATCCCAGCACTTAGGGAGGCTGAGATAGGAGAATCGTGAGTTCAAAGCCAGCCTCAACAACAGCGAGGCACTAAGCAACTCAGTGAGACCCTGTCTCTACATAAAACACAGAATAGGGCTGGGGATGTGGCTCAGTGGTCGAGTGCCCCTGAGTTCAATCTCCAGTACCAAAAAAGAAAAAAAAAAAAGTCTACAGTTGGGATTAAAATGGCTAATCAGGTAACCATAAATAAGGAGAGTATCCTAGATTATCCAAGTGTTCTCAGCAATATCACAAGTTTCCTTAAGTGCAGAAGATAGAGGCAGAAAAGTTTGAGTGATAAAATATGAGATACTCTATAAGCCATTGCTACTTTTGAAGATGGAAGGAGGCCATGAGCCAAGGAGAATGGGAAGATTCTATAAATTGGGATAGGCAAGGGAATGGATTCTTCTCTAAAGTTGCAAGAAAGGAAAGCCCTGCTGACACACTGAATTAACCTGATGAGCCCCTTTTAATATTTCTGACCTGCAAAATCATAAAATAATATTTTTATATTGTAGATCAAATCCAGGGTTGCTTTACTACAGAGCTACATCCCCAAAGCTTTTTATTTTGTATTTTGAGATAGGGCCTTGGAAAGTTGGCAAGGCTGGCCTTGAACTTGGGTTCTTCTTGTCTCAGCATTCTGAGTTGCTGTTATTACGGGCATACACTATGACACCCAGCTATAAAATAATACATTTATGTTGGTTTAATCCACTAGTTTTGTGGTAATATATAACAGCAGCAAGCAGAACATAAACAGTTTCCCTCACTGATGTTTATGATAATGTCCCCAATCTGTCTTTATTCTTCTATGATACTCTTAAACAAGTCTAGTAATTAGAATAATTATTATGCCAATAATGAGGGCATTTCTATCATTAAAATAAGTGGACTTACCCAGAATGTTACAATTTTATCTACAACATAGGTTTAGTTGTTCTCTCAGTGAGATAATGTTGATTCCAGAACATAGCAAAGCTGATCCATACAGTCAGATAATATACAATGGAGGATATTTTGATTACATATTTCTTTACACTTCTGAAAACAGGCAAGAAGAAATTCAGGTTTTTTTTTTCCTAAGACCTCCAGCTCTTAAGATCTAGGTTGTTCAAGAAGTCATATTTCATTTTATATCAGTGCTTTTCAGATTTTAATGTGCCTGTGAATCACCTGGGGATGACAATAAAATGCAGACTCTGATTTGGTTGTCTGGAGTAGGGTCAGGGATTTTGCAATTTCTAAGCACTTCCAAGATGATGCCTTTGTTGCCACTCCAGGGAACACATTTTGAATAGCAACAATTTAATAGATACAGGAGTACCATACACAAACAGAAAAGTAGATTGGCTTCATATAACAGTTAATACTGATTTAAAAAAATATCTCTCTTCATAAGGTATTTACTAGTGAGTGGGAAACAAACTGACTTTCCACATCTTTTAACCATTTATAGGATGGGAGTAATCTTAGAAATTCTAAATAAAAAAACCTGAATGGTTACTTTAATAACATACATATTCAAAGAATAATTTCAGGTCGGTACACTGTTGTCTTAACATACAAGAGATGAGTCAAGGATGAGAAAACTAATATCTAACATAATGTTTCCCACTAATGCAGAATATATTTCTTCTACCACATTTTACAATGCCCCAGGTCTCCTCCAATTGTTGCTGTCGAGGAGATTTCAACACAACAAATTGTTGGTCTGTGAAAGGGCAAAGCTATTTGGAAAATGGGTCTCAGATAATTACTTTCTCAAATGGCACAGTTATTCCATCCATAAAACATACAACAGGTAGATCAACCTAACCAAATAAGAAAGTATTAAAGAAATAAATTAGTATAGTAGGAAACATATAATCTTATAATCTATTGTTTCATAAAATTCAATGAAGAGGTGGTTTTACTGTTGGTTGGTTAGAAAATAGGGAAAATATGGTTCTATGTGCCTTGTGCCATTGAAGCCATTGAAGATTAACACAATGACTCCTTTCCCCTAAACCTTAGCAATATACATGTATATATACCTATATATAAATTGTATAATTTATGTGTGTGTGTGTGTGTGTAAATTTCTTCACTGCTGAGAGGGGAAAAAAGGTGTTAGGGAACACACACTCTTAACTAGCAGGCTAGCAAGTGTAGAGTCTCTAGAATGACACTTGCCTTTAAGTCCAGGCTCTGCAATTATAAGGTATATGACCTTGCATATGCAGCATACATAATTCTAACATACATAATTCTAAGCTTAGAATTCCCTGACTTTGTAGAAGTGTTAATGTGTTCAGGGAAAACATAAACACATGATCACAACACACATTGAGCTGAGATTCCAGAGACTTGTATTCTAGCTAAATATCCAACAAAATTCATTATATTTCCTTGCTGAAGCATAGTTTATCATGAGTCAAATACACCTATGTGAGTCCTCAATGTGACATTTAGTAGCTGTATAGTACTGGATAAATCAATTGCTTTGAGTATCTGGATTCGCATTTGTAAAATGAAAAATAACACGAGAAATTATCTCATAGGCATGATGTGAGGGTTTATTTTATTTTTTCAATTTTTTATATGTTGATGAGCCTTTATTTTATTCATTTACTTATATGCGGTGCTGAGAATCGAAACCAGTGCCTCACACATGAGAGGCAAGTGCTCTACCACTGAGCCACACAACCCCAGCCCTGATGTGAAGTTTTAAAGTGATAATGTGTATAAAGTTGATAGCACAATGTCTGGCACTAACGCTGGCAAGGTACTTCACTTCTCTGGGTTTTTGGTTCCTCAGTGCATAAAATGAGGAGACTGGCTTATTGTTAGAAAATTTTAACTCAAACTTGACAACTTAAGTTAATAACTCCAATGCCAGCCTCTTGTTCAGATAGAAATTATAAAATAAAATAAACCTAAAAACACACAAAAAATAAACTCCCAATTTTTTATTTATTTATTTATTTATTTATTTATTTATTGGTACTGGGGATTGAACTCAGAGACACTCGACCACTGAGCTACATCCCCAGCCCTATTTTGTGTTTTATGTAGAGACAGGGTTTCACTGAGTTGCTTAGTGCCTCGCCGTTGCAGAGGCTGGCTTTGAACTCGGGATTCTCCTGTCTTAGCCTCCCAAAGTGCTGGGATTATAGGCATGTGCCACCACACCCAGCTTATCTTTTATTTTAAGTTCTCTAAAATGAGCAGTATATTACTAAGCATTGTTTTCTATCCAGAGTTTAATCAATTTTGACTTTTGATCTACATGTAAAAATCTAGAAACGTCCTACTAATTACTAGACTCCCTACAACTAAAACAGCTTGAATGGAATTCATATAATATATAAAATATATTATATGAATATATATATTAATATATAATAATTATATATACTAATATATACCATATATTAGTATATGATATTATATATACTACTATATAATAATTTATATATATACATATATATATACACACACACATATACATACACATACACACACACACACAAGTAAAGGTCAAGGAGAAAGAATTTCCAGTCATAATAAACAACGTTCATAAATCATTTAAAATAATCTATGACAATTATTTTCAAGGGTTGCTTTTTTAAATATTTTTTTAGTTGTCAATTGTCTTTATTTTATTTATTTATATGTGGTGCTGAGAATCGAATCCAGTGTCTCACACATGCTAGGCAAGTGCTCTATCACTGAGCCACCACCCCAGTCCTTTCAAGGGTTGCCTTGTATCCATATTCCTAAACCACAAACTTTGCTGTAATATTGGGATGGTGCCTCAAAGTGAAGCAAGAGCTCAAGTAAAATCTATAAAAACCTGTATATTAAACCACAATTACAATATCACCCGAGATAGGAAAGAGATAACCAAAATATTATGTAATACTAATCATGGCAAGCATAACAATTATCAGCTGTGATTCAAGGAATATACAAATAAAAACTTTCCAGGGATCATTAATGCAAAATAGCAATTGAAAGTATAATGCAGTAAAGAGTGAGTAAGTAGTATATTTGAAGAGAGGAAACATTTAGCAATGTCATCACAGAAAAGAAGTGAAAATGGAATATTTGTAAATGCAGTATTTTTTTCAAACTGAAAAAAATTAGAGACAAAACCACTTCTGGGCTAATATCCCTTTGGTCTTTTTATGAGGAAATGATACATTTGGAGGCGACTCACTACATAGAGATTTCCATAATGCTTTTTGCCTGATTTACATTCAGGTTTATTCAGGTACTGGAGAATCACTCACCTGATCAAAGATGGATAAGTTTTCACATGAATACAGTTCTCTCTATAAAAATATTACTTCATTTCCTAGGAAATTATGTTCTAAGGAAAAAAGTACTTAGATGGCAATAGCTATTTTCATTAGCCAGCCAGATACTGTGGGCAGATGATAAGGAAGTAGATAACATGATCCCATTCCTTAAGGAGTTAAGGTATAAAATCTAGTTGTGGAGTCCAGTCTAATACACACACACCAACACATAAAATGACAATAGAAAACTGGCTATAAGAAGGTGACAAATATAAGAATTTATGTGACAATTCTAGGAGAGGTAACCTTAATCACCTCAAAGCAATCAATCTATAAATAAAGTTGGATTAGACTTGAAAGACACTTATGAAGATGTATACCTTTGAGTTTCCAAAGTGGGTAAGATATGAATTATGTAGAAGAGATGGTATCATACGTGAAGGGGGTGATAGTTGTGTAAGGAAAAATGTTATGGAGGTAGATTTTTCAGGGACCATTAAGGACCGTTGTGCTCTGAAATATAGAGTAAAATAAGGTTCCTGTGGATCACTGATGCTATATTATGAAGTTCTTTGAAATTCAAGTATAATTTTTCTTGGGACAATAGAAAACAGAGAGCCAAGAATATTTTGGTTAGAGAAAATAATGATGAAATGTGTTCACAGACCATTAATCTGGTGGACTTAATTAAGGATTTGGGACAGAGGTGAAGGCTGACTAGGAAGCTCCTAGTCTGGAGGGTTAATGATGAAAGTTCAGATTGTAGGGTAAAGAAAGAATGATATGAGAGTGCATTCAAAGGAAAATTTGTCCATATTTGATAATGTCTTAACTAAGAGAAATGGAAAAAAAAAATCCGGGTTCTTGATTAGGAATCCACGATCATATCGTAGAGGTGAATTGTTAAACCTGTTCTACAATTTCTCCACCAAGGACAGACACGCAGGCTGTTCTTCATAATAGCTGAGGAATGTACCTCTCCAAATGAAGGGATGTTGAACAAAATCCCTCATAACAGGATTCGACTTCTGTCGACACTAAAAGTAAGGACAGCACCAAACTGGAAAGAGAGACTAAAAATTTGTGAGAGGATGCCAAGAAAGACAAAAAAAGTAAATTTTCTTTCCTTGAGTTTCCACAATAGACTTAACTTTGAGTCTCTCTCTCCAGAGTTTAACCTTCAAAATCAATGAATGTCACCACAAACCAGAGTTCCTTAAAGATTAGTAGATTCATTTGAATAATTAGTGCATTTTATTTTTTCTCCAAATAGATTTTCTTTTTTTAAATATTTTTTAGGTGTAGATGAACACAATACCATTATTTTATTTACTTATTTTTAGGTCATGCTGTGGATCGAACCCAGTGCCTCAAACGTGCTAGGCAAGTGCTCTACCATTGAGCCACAGACACAGCCCTCCAAATCATTTTTCAACTAAGAATTTTCTGTTCCACAAATTCTTCTGCAAATTCTTTCTGTTATTTCAATCTTAATATCTGGAGATTAAGAATTTGCCTTCTCAAATTTATTAAGTCCATTTATTCAGCCCGTTTCCAGGCTGGGTATACTCAGTAGGCCAGATTCAAAGTAAAGGGTAGATTCCTCCACTTCAGGGGGCGCTTAAAAACATCCCAAGGCCAACACCCTAACCTTTCAGCCCAGATAGGTTTCAGCCCCACCCCCCTCCAGCGAAACAGAAAAGCGCCTGCGCAAACTCAAAGCCTATTCTCACAGTAACCCCCAACCAAGGTCCTAATGCGCAGGCGCAGCGCCCTCAGTGCAGTTGAGTGGGGCTGAGAAATCTACTGTCCAGTGAAATCTAGAAGTGGTAGAATTCAACCCCCTCCTTTCTTTGGAGGCAGAGATACCACTTCCTCCTCCTACGCAGCCGGAACTGCATCCCAAACATAGTCCTCTCTCCGAGCAAGGTCCTGCGCTCTCTAGCAATGATTACAGTATCCCTAGCCTCAGCTTGTTTTTTAACCTGACGCTGCTGCCAGCCTTTGATGGGAGGGTAGAGGCAGCTGGCTCTCCAAAAGCTGCACCAGTTTTTTGACTGCCTCTTTAGGCCACTGAACCTACAGGCACCCCACGGGGCACTGTATTCTCACGGTGCCTTGCCCGCCCTCTTTCGCCCTTCACACTCACCCAGGTAGGGTGCTTACCTCGGGGCGTGGTGCGGTCACGGAAGGGGTCAAAGGATCCCAGATCGGGCCAGTGCTGAGGCAGGCGGATTCAGCGAGATTTTTCCTGGGTCTCCACTGCCGCCTCAGACAATGAAATCAGCGTGTCCGATCATCAATTCTCATCATGATCGTGACGTCACAAAAGACAGCGGCCAATGGGAGCCCGAGATCAGCTCCGGACAGTCCCTGGCCTCAGCCCAGAACCCAAGAGTGGGGAGGGGGGAGCAGAGATGGCTGCCTGCAGTGGGGCTGCCTCTTCCCTGCATAGATAGCTGGACCTATGGCCAGGCCTCTCCGTACCTCTTTCTCTCTGATTAGATGTGAACATCCCTGTGACTATAGTAGTTACACGACAGACATTTGAGCAGGTGCTGCCTGGTGTTTCAACTTGAGATTTGTTTTTAGCGAAATTGTCCTACACTACCAAAATCAAGTCATAGCAGAAAGAAATGCAGTCAGCATTCAACTGACAGGTATATATTCAGTTTTATTAAAAGCACCGTCTTGTCCATCTAGTCTTTGGAAATTTCCAGTAAGAATGAGTGTACTGTTATACGTAATTGGTTCACTGCATTTACTGAACCGAGAAACTATGGATTCCCTTCACCTAACCTCAATCCCTGTTCTGCCACAAGTTAACTTGGATGATCACCATTGCAAGAAAAACTTCAAGCCACATGTTGCATCACTCAACACTTGATACACTGCAAAATTTTGTTGGATGCCATGAGAGGTGTTGAATTCATTTGTTCTCTGCAGTTATAGAAGTTGTAACATCATTTGCAAGATAAGATTATCTCTAAGTAAACATTAACAGCAGTGTAATAAATTACATGATCATATGCTTATTCATAAACTACAGAAAAGAGCTACATTATTTTTTGCCTGGAGACATCAATAAGGTGGGAGAGTTGGGGCATATTATATAGTTGGAATTTGACTACTGAATTGGAGAGGATGGAAGACCATGCTTAAAGGGCAGGAATAGGCAAAGGTAGAGAAGCACTAATATATATAAGGTGATTAGGGCCATGATGAGACCAGTTTGACAAAAGAGGGCATATTTTGAGGACTAGTGGAAGATAGGATAGGCTGATTAATAAAATCCTTTGAAAATAAGCAAATAACTTTGATTTGATTAGAAGCCACCAAAACCCCTAGAACAAGGGACCACAATCCTCTGCATTCAAGGATTTACAGAGCAGCTTAAGTGATTTTCCTCAAACAAAAACCAATTCATGATCATTTGCATTGTCCAATGGCTTCCATTCTCATACCATACTTGCAAATTTCTCACCATGTTCTCGAGGTCCTAAATGATCAGGACTTACCCTGTCTCTGACCTCACCCCCTGCCACTCTGCCACTAAATCACTTATCAATGATACTAGCCTTCTTTCCATTTCTCAAGAAAGTCAAGCTTATGCCCACCTCAAAGAACTTGTCCTATACTGTGCTCTTTGATGTTTGTATGACTTACTCTTTCAAAATATATTGCAAATCTGAGCATCCCTTACATCTTCAAGTAGTCCAACTGGAGAGAAGAAATATGTAAAGCCAGAAAACAAAAAAAAAGAAGTAAATTAAAGTAACTCAGCTATTTTTCATCTTTTCTGTTTGCAATCTATATCCAAGTTATCAGTATATTTGAAGGCTGAACCTTCAAAATATATCCCAAATCTGAGCATCCCTTACATCTTCCTCATTGATTGCTAGGCCAAAGTCACTATCCCTTTTAGTATGAATTACTGTGAAAGTGTAATATATGGTTTTCTATCCTCCTTTCCTGTCCGTCTTCAATACTTTCTTTTAACATCAATCAAAATATTCTTTATAAAGTCTGGATCATGTCAAAACACACCCTGGATTAAAGCTACCTAAATACTTCCCATTAGATTTACAAAAATCATTTTCAAAAGTGGAGGATTGCCAATAAATACCAAAGTTGGAAAAAGTTTGTTTAAAAATTAAAAATCCGGCCTGGGGATGTAGCTCAGTGGTAAAGTGCTTGCCTCACACATGTGAAGCACTGGGTTCAATCCTTAGCACCACATAAAAAATAAATAGATAAAATATATATTGTTTCTATTTACAACTAAAAAAATTAAAACTTAAAAATTCAATGTGACTTTATAGAACATAGCTGTTGACCAAACTAATTCATATTAAACTACAATAATCAAAAGTTAGTATATGAACTAAAAGTACTTAAGAGTTTTACTGATCTCTGCTGTAATCATACCACACTTGCTTTATTCTGTTGATTATCCTTATTTTGAAGGAGATAATCCACACATGGCTATGACTTCAGAAACCAGGAATTATGAAGCATCAAAAATATATGGGGCTGGGGTTATGGAGCAGTGGTAGCGTGCTCGCCTAGCACGCGGGAGGCACTGGGTTCGATTCTCAGCACCACATAAAAAATAAAAAAAATAAAGATATTCTGTCCACCTACAACTAAAAAATAAATATTAAAAAAAAATATGATATGAGGCAAGACTCCAGGAAATGAGAAAGCATAGGTTAAAGAGGAGAAAACCTGGACAAGATAAAACTATCTTCAAATATTTAAAAAACTACTGGGATAAAGATAAATGTGATTAATTGTATGGCTTTCCAGAGGACAGAACGAACACCAAAATAGATAACTGACAGAGAGACAAGTGTCAACTTAAAACTGAAATGTTCAAAAACGATAGATACTGCTTTGTAGAGTGAAAAAGCCTCACTCACTGCGGATGCTCAAGCATAATGACTATCAATCAGGAGTGCAGAAGTCTTACTTATAGTGAGTGACTACTAAAGTTCAACATGGAATTCACTAATTTTCAGTTCATATTAGATGGAAATTCATCAGAAAAATGACTTAAAGGCAGAAGTGCATTTAGCCTTTTAGGTTTTGGTTTGATGGAGCTGAATGGAAGGTTTGATCACCAGTAATAGAAGACAGTGAATTTACTTATATCTTGTTCTTTGGTAGGTCAAATATAAATACAACATTTTCACAGTATATTTTTTTCTTATACCAAAGAAAAAACTTTCATTCTTCCTTCTTATTTTTTTCTGTTAATAAGCAATTCTTTTTCAATTTCATTTTAATAAAGCCAAACGTTTATTGATATATTCAAGACCTGCATATTTATATTGACTAACTTCTGGAAGCATGTAGAATCCTATTGTTTCAGAAAGGAAGGTTCCTATTTGTTTTAATTGCCTTTCTTTAAATTCAGAAGTGGTTCTCAATCAGATGGGGAATTATGAGTACTTTTGATAAATTGACAAAGCCTTGGATCCTTTCTCCAGAAACATACGAACACAAATGTAATGATACTTCTTACGGCACAGGAGGCGTTTATGGATTTCCTGTAGATCATATGTGATCTTATTGGAGTAGGTCATTTCTAGGTAAATATGTCAATGTGGAACCAATGATCTGAAACCATGGAACAACGTAGTCTCATATAGAGAAACCAATATTTAGAACAAGACAACAATATCCAAATTATAGGTAGCTGGGGGAAAACACATCAAGTGATACATGTAGCAAAAGTCACAACAGCTAGGATTTTGGATCTACAGGTGTTCAGACTGGATTACAGAAATCAATAATTGAGTCAAAGAGAAGAACCATCAGAAAGCAGGCAAATTATTGGGAAAACTGCATTAGGATCTAAAAGAGGAAGCAAAAATTCAGGCAGATGCAAATGTAAAGAGCAATCCAAAAGGAAGGAAATCAGAAATGAAACAAGATAAACTCAGGTTAGGGAAGTATTATTTATCAATTAAAGTAGTGTTTGGTCAGGAGCTAAAGCAAATCAAGCAATGGTGATGTCATAGAAGTTTAAAGCACAGAACATGCATAGGTAAATGGACAGATCTTAATACCATGGTGGATCTTGATCAGTGAAGCATCTCTTTAACCTTGGGCTTGAACTTTAATAATCCCAATGTGGCTAGACTGGGCTCTGGAGGTGGAAGCAAATAATTGGCAACACATGGCTGGGATGACCTGCGTATGGACAGAAAAGTAGCATCTTCTGTGGGTCAGATCCTAACTTCAAAATTCAAAGGAAAATATGAAGTACTTTAAATACCTTATAAAGGTTCATAAGATGACATCTTTCTATCAAAGTTATATGAGAATCATTGTTTCATTAAGGTAAAATTTCTGAATGACATATAGCAAAACTATTTGGTTATGAAATTTTCATGAACCATTTTCAGAATTTTATAATACTGGTTGCATTACAAAAACTGTGTGAAAATGTTGTAGCAACATTTAAAAATGTGTCTTATAAAAGTTTATTTTAATGTTTGTTATTTTTCCTTCAATAAAAATTGCCAGTCAGCTTCAGAATACTAACCAATTATGTGTTATCTAGATACCAATCCCTTTGTTGAGTTACCAATCCCATAATTGAGTTCCATTTAATCATCACAAATTTACTTGGTGGCACAATGAGTAGGAAAGAAAATATAATAGATTGGTTTGAGTCATCAGGCACTACAATTCATTTTTTCCCAACTGGTATGATGCATGAGAGTCATCTAAAATATAGTCATCATATTCTAAAAATATAAATCTATTGGGTTAGAACTTTGTTAATTACTATTAAAATATGAAGTGCATAAGAATAAATGAGTCTGTGGAAGTAGTGAAAACACTTCAGTGTATTGGTGCCTTACAAATTAATGTTTTTTAAAAAAAATAGAATAATTTACTTAACAATTACATTGAATACCATGTACTCTTGGAATATTACTATTGAATAGCTTAGCCATTTGGTAATGATAATAATTTACCTTACCTAAGCTATACATTTAAATTTATAAACAAGAATCAAAAGCATATTTAAATTATGTGAAGCCAGATCTAGCAGGTGTAACTTTTAAGGAAGTTGAATTGGGGTAGTTAATGGTAGAGGATGTTGGTCAAGAGAGTTTTACATTCAAGCTGGGTCTGGCAAGTACTGCAGAAAATGGCTCAGAGTTCTGACTAAAAGTTTAAAGAAAGATTTGAAATTCACTGATCTCAGTGAACCTCAGTGATCAGAAACATGAGAAGAATCTGCTTAGGTGGCAGAGGGTGGATACCCAAACAATGTGTTCAAAAATATGGAGCTGAAAGTAATGCTTGGCCAAAATGAGTAAGTTTGCAACAGACCATAGGAACTTCCTTTTAGAGACTCATGAATTCCATCTGTTTGTAGATTAGTTCCTTCTCATAGGAACTTCTTATAGTGAGGCTACTCTCAATGTTCTGCAAAAACACACCTGGAGACAATGGCCAATACCCTCAAATTTTAAAGACAAACTATCTAGTGAAAGGTCAACATTGGTATTTTAAAACTGTGGGGAAAATGTTCACTATAATTTAGAATTATAGGGTTGCCATGGACACAAATATTCATGTAGTCAATTCTCTTTCCAAAGTTATTCCTAAGCAATATCCTCTATTATAATTTTAATTTGTGTCTGCCATGAGAAATAAACTATGAAGACTCTGAATATGTGGATAATTTAATGCAGCAATCAAATTAAAAAGTCAGATCTTTTATACTCAGATTTAATCTACATTTATTAAGCTTCCAAAATATTAAAAACTATACTGGATATAGTTATATATGTCATCTTATATAACTTTCTAAATCCAGAGAGGAGGGAGCTAACTTCCTTTTACAGATGGGAATATTGAATGTGGATAATTTTTATGACAATAAAGCAGAAAATTCATATAAATGACTTTAACATGAGTTTTATAAGAATAAACAGGTTTTCTCATAGCCAGTACTTGCAAAAGGCAAAACCTACATTTTCCCTATTTAGGAATACCTACATTTTGATATGATGCCTAAAAATGCTAATCATTGTGATTTTATTAAATAATAGCCTCATACTACATACTAAAATAAATTATTTACATATATTCACTCAGTTAAGCTCTCCAACAAGTTTATGAGGGATTACTAACTCCATTTTTGAGGAGGAAACAAGTTTTTAAAAGCCTCACAAAACTTATATGTAGAAGAAGTAGTACTCAAACATAATTGTGCCTAAATTCAAAGTCTTATAAACACTCTGCTATACTGGCTTCTGTGCTCAGGTGATTTTCACATTCTTTTTAAAAAAAGATTCCAGTGGATAAATTTGATTGTGAACTGAGTAAAATATGGAGCTAATGATTTATTTTCAGTACAGAAGGGGGGATATTAGCATTGTAATTATGAAGAAACTGTCCACTCTTACATAGATACATACTAAAATATGTAGAGGTGAAAATATATGAAATTTGGGTTTTGCTTTGAAATATTCAATGAAAGAAAACTTTTAAGTCAATGTGGCAAAATATTGACAATTTTTGATTTTGAGTTATGAATGTATGGGGCTTCATTCTTCTCTCTTGTGTCTATATTTAAATATTAAATAATTATTATTTTAAAGGAAATCATGAATTGAATACCTAGCAAACCCTAAATGTATGTCTAAGGTAAGACATTCTTATATTCATATCCGTACTACACCTTCTACTAAAGTGTCACACACAGCAGAACCAACTTTTGATAATCCCTACTTCCTATCAGGGATAGACTATTTAATGTTTTGTATGCCAATGCAATAAAAACTCTCAAATACAAGAAATTTTAATATGTTCCTTATACCTGGACCACTCTATCAAAAATAAAGGATACACTTCCTTGTGAAACAGTCCTATTTTGGGCACATACAACTTATCACTGTAGGACATGAAATCATATAATGTTTACTTCTTTACTGTATTATCCTGTCCCAACTAGATGGTAAGCTTCATGGGTTAATGGATCTTGTCTTTCTCATTCATAGTTACATTCCAAGAAGCTGAAACATTCCCTTGTACAAAGTAGGCACTCAATAAATATTTGTTGAATGAATGAAAAAATGAATAAAGTTAGTTGCAATAATTTTTTTAGAGTTTCTGACATTAGACATGGAAAAAGTTAAATATTTGTTTTTATACTCAAAAAAGAAATAGTAGTTTGAGAGCTCAGGAAAAGGTGGCCTGCCTCCAGTGGCCTTGGAATGGTTGTATAGATGTATCCAGATGTCAGGGGCCCATTACTGGGTTAAATAATCCACATATCACCTCCAATCTGTGAAAAAATTAGGATAATGGAGATCCCTAATTGCCTTCCATCTTGAATAAGGGCCTGTAAGTGTCAAGGCTAAAGGTGTTGAGTCAGACCATTATAGACTTTAGGATTTCAAAGGATTTTGAGTTTCCAGAATTACTTGAGGTCACTAAAAAATTTGGTAAGAGTCCCAGGTATCTTGCTGCTCAGGAAATTGGAATCTTTACCAAGTGTTCGTTGTTGTACATTTGTTACCTGAGCCTGAGGTGGGAACTGACATCTTCCTGCAGTGTTCATCTTTCCCTAGAAAAAGGAGAGAAAAATAAACAATTCTTACATCCATGTTATGGAAAAATTTAACAGTAGCAGATTGGCTCTTTTATTAGATGAGGAGTAGAAGAGGAGACCTGCTAGGCACTGAGACTATAAAAGGAATGGAAGAAAAATGGAAGTGGATGTTAAAGAGAAAGTGTAGAAGGAAACACAAATTTTGTCCATTTTTCAGTTTGGACATGTATATTTGAGGTCTTAAGTGATTGTACTCTTAAGTGCCTCCCCAAAACAGTACACTTTTAATGGATGACAAATGTTACATTTTCAGAAAGAATTTAACATTACATTAAATGAAGACTTTAAGAAGGTTAAGACATTACAAGAACCAGAAGGTGAAAAGATAGAGCATGTTATTTGCTTTAGAAATTTGAATGAGCACAGTAGCAGGACACATGAAATTGCTTATACACATGGAAAAATTCTATATCTCATACAAGTATGATTAAGTGTAGTTCTTTTTAAGTAACTAAATATACAAATTTAGACAGTGACTGAAGTGTTAGTGTGGAAATTATTCCATTTTAAAGCCTACCTTTTATGTACAAAGACATTTTTATCTGAATTACATCACCATCTGAATTACATCATATATTAGATGATAATACTACCACAGATTCTTAAAAGGTAATACCATACCTTGACAAAAGAAGAAAGGTGAGGATACTTTTGGCATTTCAAATGTATCAAAGAATTTCTAGAAATAAGGACTTTTTTTTCTGTAGTAATGGATGAAGATAAATTCCAGACACAAAAAAGAATGGCAAAGGAAGGAACTAATGGGGGAAATGTAAACTCCTATCAAGCATGACACTGTTGAGATACTATAAATGACCCAGGGATCATGAAATTGGATGTTTCTTAACAATAATCAAATGTAGTGTAATGTAAGTTTCCCAAAATATAGTATAGAGCTAATTTTGGTAACACACACTCCTTAGAGGAATTAAATGCTTAAAATTCTTCATCCACTTCCACACTACCACCTACTCACCCTCTGCATTGTACCCCACAGGAAAATAAATAATGATTAAGACAAAATGGAGTACTCAAAAACATACAATTAGGCATAGAAATAGTTTCAGGGAGAAACTTTTATAAAATTAAGTGAAGGAAATATAAATAGTACTAAATTGGTGCACTCCATCTTAATTTCCAAGTGGTTGATGTAGTAAGATAGGAGTAAAAAACATTGGACTAGGATAATACCCATGGATAGCTTTTATAAATTTTGCTGGGTCTTGGGGTTTATACCATGGGGAGAGTGCTTGCCCATCATGTGGAAGACTTTGAGTTCAATTCCCATCACCTCACAAAACTCTGCTATACAAAAATAGCTCAGGTAAAAGGAGGCACATCACAGGCACATTGCAGGCACCTCAGAAATACTGACAATTTGGTAATAAGAGGTTAAGTTATTTCAATAAGCCTATCCTGGTGGGGGGAGACAAAATACTGATCAAATATTTATTTCAAAAATCTTTAGAAGCAATGAATAAATTATAATAGAGTTCAGAACCAGGAAAAAAATGAAGGGAGAGTGAAAACACAAACATGCAAGGAGAGCACAGAAGCTGCTTTAGCTTTGAAAGTATTTGGGAATCTCAGAAAACCTAAGTTTTATAAGTTAGTTTATCAAAGTTTAGACTATTCACAGTAAGAGTAAACTGTGATGGAGTTGGCTGACCATGGATCACAGTTTCAGAGATTCTGTCCATGGTTGGCTAACTCCATCACTCTGGGCCCAAGGTCAGACAGAATATCATGGCAGAGGGCATGGAAGTGTAAAGTATCTCAGAATATGACTGTCAGAAAGTAAAGAGAGAGCTCCACTCATTAGGGACAAAATATAAACCCCAAAGGCACACTCCTAGTGACCTATCTCCTCCAGTCACATTCTACCTCCCTTCAGTTACCAACAAGTTAATCTATATCAGTGTGTTAATCCACCGATTAGGTAAAATACTCATATTCTAACCATTTCATTCTGAATGTTCTTATATTTTCTCACACATAAGCTTTCGGTTACACTCTATATCTAAACCACACCTCAAAGATGGTATAATGGTGCAATCATTGTTATGGGAAAATAACATCCAATTTGGAATTCCATATCCAGTGAAAATCTCTTAGAGGTAGTGTTGAAATGAAATTATTATCCAAAAAAATTGAAAGACACAACCTTCAAAATGAAAAGTTTTAACAAATACTGTTGAATGCATAAAAGTGATGAAAAAAATAAGATAGTAAATATGTGGATGACTTTAAGTGAATATTTCCTAGTTTAAGCAATATTCATGACATCTTGTGGGATTAAATTTTTATGAATTTATTTCTTACAACTGCTTAAGTTTCACAGAAAAAAATAAAAATTATAAAAAGTAGTACACAAACAAGTGGAAGTAACTATTATATCTCACATAGCAGATTTCAAGCAAAAATTTTTATTAGAAGAAATAAAGAAGACCACTACATCCTGGTAAAGGTAACAATCCAACAAGAAGACATATGCCCAAAATATCAGTGTTCCTTAATTATATTTTTAAAAAATCTTCTTGATAATAAATCCCAGATAATCCCCAGTATGATAACACTGGGTGATTTCAACACACCCGTATAACCAATAGATAGTTTATCCAAAGATATAATCAATAAAGATATTTGAACTTAATAATATAATGAATTAAATGCACTTAATCAACTACTACAGAATATTTTACATCAAAATAACTGAATATACCTTCTTATCAGCAGCTCATGGAATCTTTCCAAAATAAATTATATTCTAGATCACAACCAAATTCTTAGCAAATACAAGAAAATTGACATAATGCCATGCATCTTATCAGATCACAATGGGATGAAACTAGAGATCAACAGCAAGAAAAGAAAAACAGAAACCATATAACCACATGGAGATTGAATAGCATTCATAAATGAAGAATGGATCATAGAAGAAATTAGATAAGAAATTTTGTCAAAATTCTTATAAACAAATAGGAACAGAGATACAACATATCAACATTTCTGAGATGGTATGAAAGCAGATCTAAGAGGTTAATTTATAGCATTGAGTGCTTTTATTGAAAATACATCCCAAATAAATGAATGCTATACCACAAGCCTTTACAAATAAAATAAAATCATATTCTCAAATCGGGCACAGACAGGAAATAATATCAGAGCCAAAATTAATAAAATGAGAAAAAAAAAACAATATGCAATATCAGTGCAACAAAAAGTTGGTTTTTTCAGAAACTTATTTTAATGATTGATAGACACATAAACAGACTAAGCCAAAGAAAGGTAAGACTCAAATAAATAAAATTAAAATTGAAAGAGTAGATATCACCTCAGTTAGTTATGAGATCCAGATGATGATTAGAAACTATTTTGAAAATTTATACTCAAATAAACTGATAAACACAGAACACTGTGACAAATTTCTAGACATATACAATCTGACTATATTGAACCAGGAAGACAGAAAACTTAAACAAACCAATGTCTAATAATGAAATTGGAACAACAATAAAAAGCCTTCCATCAAAGAAAATCCCAGAACTGAATGGATTCTCGACTGATTTCTGCCAGATCTTTAAAGTAGAACTAACTCCAGTCTTTCTCAAAATATTCCATAGAATTGAAAACGAGAGAAAACTCCAAACTATATTCTGTAACACTAGTATAATAATGATAACAAAATCATATGAGGTTGTATCTAGGAAAAAAACAACAGACCAATATCCCTGAGGGACATAGCTGCAAAATTCCATAATAAAATATTAGCCCACTACATTCAAAACCCCATCAAGAAAACAATATACCAGGGCTGGGGTTGTGGCTCAGTGGCAGAGCACTTGCCTCTCATGCATGAGGCACTGGGTTCTATCCTCAGCTCCACATCAAAATGAATTTAAAAAATAAAGATATTGTGTCCATCTACAGCTAAAAAAAATTTTTTAAAAATATACCATGATAAAGTGTGTGTCATTCCAGTGACGGAAGATTGCTTCAACATATACAAATCAATAAATGTAATTATCTACTTAAGCAAAATTAAGGACAATGATCATATAATTATCTCAATAGATGCAGAAAGTGCTTTTGATAAAATCCAACACCCATTCATGTTAAAAATACTGGACAAAACTAGAGGTAGAAGAAATCAATCTCAACATTATAAAGCTATATATGACAAACCCAAAGTTAACATCCTACTGACTAGTGAAAAACTGTAAGCATTTCTTTTAAAATCAGAAAAAGAAAAGGATGCCCACTCTCACTACTTCTATTTAATATAGTTCTTGAAACTCTAGCCAGAGCAATCAGGCAAGAGAAGGAAACTAATGGGATGCAAACAGAAAAAAATGTCAAAATATCTCTGTTGGCAGATGACATGATCCTATATTTAGAAGACTTAAAAACACTCCGCAGAGACTTATAGAACTGATTGATGAATTCTTCAAAGTACCAGGCTACAAGATAAGCCTCACAAATCAATAGCTTTCATATACTCCAACAGTGATTCTGCTGAGAAAGAAATCAGGAAAACCATCCCATTCACAATGACATCAAAATATAAAATAAGCAAGGCTGGGATTGTGGCTCAGTGGGAGAGTGCCTGCCTCACATGCATGAGGCACTGGGTTCATACCTCAGCACCATACAATAAAATAAATGAATAAAATAAAGATATAATGTCCATATACAACTAAAAGAATATTAAAAAAAATATAAAATAAGGGGCTTGGGTTGTGGCTTGGTGGTAGAGTGCTGGCCTAGCAGGTGTGAAGCACTGGGTACAACCCTCAGCACCACATAAAAACAAATAAATTAAATAAATGTATTGTGTCCATCTACAACTAAAGAAACTTTTTAAAAAGATAAATAAAATATAAAAATTGGAAATTAATTTAACCAAGGGGTTAATATCTATACAATGAAAATGATAGAAGAATTAATTTGAAGAAGACCTTAGAAGATGAGAAGACCTCACATATACTTCAATAAGCACAATATTGTCAACATGACCATATTACCAAATACAATATACAGATCCAAAGCAGTTCCCATCAAAATACAAATGACATTCTTAATACAATTTAAAAAAAAAAAAGGTCCTAAAATTACTTTGGAGTGAGGACCACCTCCTGGGACATCCGCAGGAGCCCAGCCAAGGTCAGGCCCAGGGC
>PVHX01017406.1:21196-40277 GCA_004024805.1 Geosciurus inauris | reverse complement strand
CATATAAAGGTATTTAATATGAAGAATTTAATCTGCTTATAATTTTGTGCAAAGTTAGAAAAATTATGATTGTAACAATTTTTTCTATTTGCCTCAACAAATGTTTTCAGTGAACAGTGTGTACAGCTTCTGAAAATTTGTTTTTTTCTGTTATGTTTGATAACATGTATTAAAATGCAATTTTTGAGAAAAAATAAAAGAAAAAAAAGAAATGGATAGGAGGACCTTTTCTAGGGCAGAAGCCATGGGAATGGACAGAAAAGGGCAGATGAAGAAAGTTTCAAAGGTAAAAGAACTATAACATTCCTCAGTGATCAAGATTTGTAAGAGAAAAGGAGGAAGGGAAGATATGCTAAGGTTCCCAGATTGAGTTACCTGAAGTAAGACAGTCAAGAATTCTTGAGGTGGTGTGTATACTGGTTAAGCCATGCAGATGCTGGTGTTTATACTCCCAGAATTGTTGTAGCGGTTGGAAATACCCCCTTTGAAAATAGAGAAACAGGTTTAAAACTCATAGAAGACAACCTATGACTGAGGTCTTCCTTGAGGGATTGCAGAACACTGCTGTTAGTCATCTGCTCAATCACTGTTGCTGTCTTCTCAGGAATTCTGTATCTAGGTAGTTAGAAAAGCATAGAAAAGAATCTAGTAGCACTAAACAGTATGGATTATGAAATGGGAAACAAGGTCGTAAATTTAGATAATTTGACAATACTTTTTGCCAGCAATAGCTGTAACTGGAATTCTTGAGAAACATAAAATGTTTATACACTATGTAAACTTTCTTCTATTTCCTCCTGTTGTAGATGAGTTAACTTTATGCAGTTGCAAATAGTTCTCTGATTTCAAAGACACTGAGGAACCAGGTGTGGTGGCACACACCTTTAATCCCAATGGTTCACAATTCTGAGGAAGGAGGATCATTTCAAAGCCAACCTGGGCAACTGTGAGAGACTGAGGAATTTAGTGAGGCCCTAAGCAACTTACTGAGATACTATTTTGAAATAAATAAATAAATAGGGCTGGGGATGTGGCTCAGTGGTTATGCACCCTTAAATTCCATGTCTGGTGTCAAAAAACAAAACAAACAAACAGCCACCACAACAACGAAAACACAAAGACACTGAGGATTGTGTGGGATGTGTGTTAGTTCTAGTACCGCACATGGTCTTGATCCTACATGGATGTCCATTATGAAACCTATCACAGGAGTAATTGCTTTCAATTCAGAATTTATTCCCTGATACTTGAAGAAAAGATTTGAGTGGGTGGTTGAAACTTTAGAGTACAATATAAAACAAAAACACATGCATACCTTGAATATCAAAGCCATAGAGCTACTAATATCACTCTTCAGTTGGGATGGTTCAACCATGACTAGAATCACCATAAAGATATAACACAAGCACAGAGCAATTTGTTTGGACTCTGAGAAAGTAAATCTCATAAATGCTAATATTTTTCAATATCCTTGGATTTTCTGGTCCTCTAAGGGACATAACCATGCACTGTCACTACAAAGATAAGTGTGGAAATTCTGCATATTATTTCATCATTTATTGTAGGTATCTAACAGGGAGGGAGAAATAATACAACATAAATATCTACACACAACTCAAATATATCAAATATTAATATCATTTCTTTAAAGATTATTCATTAAAAATGCAGTTTGAGAACTCTCCTACCACATTTCCTTTCATTTCCAATTATAAGCAATCTCTATTATTTAAAATGTTTAACATTGTCATTTGATGTATATGTACCCATAAATAATAATTTTATTTTATGGGGTTTTTATTGGTGCATATTAAAGAATAGTGGGTTTCATTGTGGCATATTCATACATGTATATAACATAATATGATCAACTTCATTCCAAATACCTTCCCTTACACAACCTTCTTCCTCCTCTGATTCCCATCTTCAATCCTAGTAGTCTCCCTTCTACTTTTATGACATCTATTTTATTTTTCCTTCTACTTTTCACGTATGAGAGAAAACATGATACTGGTCTTTCTGAATCAGGCTTATTTCACTTAACATGATGTTCTCCATTTCCATTTGTTTTACAGCAAATGTCATTTCATTCTTCTTTATGGCTGAATAAAAATCCATTATGCTTATATACCATATTCCTTTATCCATTCATCTGCTGCTGGATACCAAGGTTGATTCCATAATTTGACTATTGTGAATTATTCTGTGATAAACATAGGTATGCATGTATTTCTAATGTATTCTGACTTTTAACTTTTTTTGGATAAATACCAAAAAGTGGCATAGCTGAATAATACGATAGTTCTAGTCTTAGCTTCTTATAAAAATGCTGATTCCCATATGACTATTCTAGAACAGAATGTCCTGAAGTGCTTTAGCCTATCAACTTCAGTAGTCCCCAATATATAAAACCCATAATAGAGTGTCTTTCAGTATCGCTCAGCTGCAGTACAAGGAGGGTATGCACAGATGAGACTCCATCTGCCCTGTGTACCTTCCTGGGACTGGTGGACTGGCTTACCATGAATCTTAGGCTCTATTGTCACCTGTTGCCTATCTAAGTAGTTTGCTTAACTTGTATGAGTATTCTATCTCACCAGACTTCTGCAAGTGGTAGAACAAAAAGAAACTTGCGAACTATGAACTTCCTTCACACAGTTGTTTGGAATATCCATTTTAAAAAGCACAAATAAAAGTTGAATAAATAATTCCATTTACATAATTATTTCCCAATAATGAACTTCATTAGTTTAGCATTACACCAAAAATTGTAGAGTTTTTCTAGAGTTGGTATTTCTATCAGGAGGAAGTTAACAGAGATACATTATAACGGAATAGTGTATGGAATAGTGTAGTATTTACCTTATTTAAGGAGGGGAAAAAAAGAGGAGTGGATTGCTAGTGAGAAAGTTGTAAGGCTATAGGTGAAGTAGGCCATTTCTGACTGAGCACTATCTGAAACAACAATTTACAATCAATATTGCAAAAGTATAGCAGTTGTTAATAAAAAGTCAATAAAGACATATGAACAATGGAATCCTTAGGAGAAAAATAAGAGTTTACCTGAGTTTGAATATAAAAATGGGCTAATGGTACATTTACTCATCATCATTGTTTTGTGAGCCGTACAATATTATGCTAAGCAAAATAAGTCAATCCCTAAGAACCAAAGGTCAAATGTTTTCTCTAATATGTTAATGCTAATTCACAATGGGGGTGGGATAGGGAAAAATAAATGTACTTTGGATTAGAGGAGAATAAAGGGAGGGGAGGGGGTATAGAGGTAGAAATGATAGTAGAATGAATTGATCATTATTGCATATGATTACATGACTGTGTAACTCTACATTATGTACAACTATAAGAATGAGAAGTTATACTCCATTTATGTAAATGTGTCCAAATGTATGCTACTGTCATGTATAACTAATTAGAAAAAAATTTTAAAAAGAAAAAAACTATTCACCTATTGATAGGTATTTGGGTTGTTTTGAGTTTTTGGTTATTATGAATAAAGCTGGTAAGAACATTTGTGTACAAAAGAAAAAAATACATAAGAACAAGGTCAAATAAATTTCCTTCACTGAAGTTACAAAAGACTGCAAGATAGTAAGGTGAATTGAATTGATTTGGTGAAATTTAATTTTCATGACTGGTAAGGTATTGACTTGGAAGAGGGGTAAGTGGTGCCAAATTAAAGTGAGGAGAATATGCCAGTAAGGACAATTAAAGTCTCCAAATTGGTAAGGATCAAGATCTGGTTCCATAGCAATTTAGAAGTAGGAGACATTAAAAAAAAATAGGAGGCACAGTCAGAAGAGGGAAATTTCAAAGTAGATTATCCTAAGAAAGGTTTTGAGTGCTAATTAAATCTATACTATTAGTGCTCATATTAACGACAGCAAATGACTAGTTAAGAAGTCAGTATTCATGAGAAACTGAAGATATTTAGGCCAGAGTAAGTGGAATATCAAATAGACAAAAGGAAACCACCAATACTGTGTGTATTTTGGCAGTAACAAAATATCTCAAGTTATTTTTAGAGTGAACTGGGTGACAAAAGTTAAGTAACTAATTTATTTCCTAAACTTTTGATTAATTTCCTTGCTGAAATATACCACAAAGAACATTGACAATTTTAGTATTTGTGGTAAAGGTCAATCATATATTAAATGTCAGTTCTGGACAAGAAATTGAGTCTTGACAGTAGAATAGATTCAAGGAGAACCACTGACTGCCCCTTGCTAATGAAGCCTAGCTGTAGACACCACCTAAAAATAAATTTTAGCTACAATAATTATTTCAAATAAGCAAATAAAATAGATCTTTGGTCCAGGAAAAATTTAAAGCAGCCCTGAGACTGAGTAGGAAACCATGCATGTGTATGTGTGTGTGTATGTGCATGTGTGTGTGCACACACAATGCATCATGTCAAAAATTTTTTGATTTACTTTAGATATTAGGGCATACTATGTAGGTAGGGAAATTTCAACAATTTCCAGTAATATAACACAATGTATATGTCTTCTATAATTCTATTCTAGATATAGATGTCGGAGAAGTGTACATTTGCCATGAACAAAGCTAATTTTACAATTTTTTTTATTCAAAGAATAAGTTAAAGGGATTTAGTTTTCATTTGTAAAATATTGATCACAGGATTCCTTTAAATGTCAAGTTTCTTCATTGATTTTTTTATAACGTAGTACTTTTGTAGGGCTCAATTATTTTGTAAATCAGGATACCAATGTATGTTATGAAAATAACTAAGGAAAAAGAAATTGATAAAATAAAGTTCAGTTCTTATAAACAAGAATGTAGTCATTAGAGAAGCATAAATACAGAGGGAAGGAAATTCTAGGCATTAATAAACATATACTTAGGGATCTAGAACTAAATGTAGATTCTCAATAAGAAAATTGGTAGGAGAAACATACTAGATGAGAAATCATGACAAATTCTTGTTGAAAAAATATGCTGTCTAATAATATATGTTCATTTAAAATATGCTTGTTGTCGTCAATTTTATGTCTCAACAGACTGGGTTCTGTAAGGGAGTTCTTGCTAAAACAAGATTTCTGGTAAAGCATTATTTCTGTCATGTCCGTGAGGTGTTTCAGGAAGACTTTACCATTTGAATCAGTGAACTGAGTAAAGAAACTCCATTCATGGAGAGCCTTGGTAGGTAGGTACAAAAGTTAAAGGAGGAGCAAATTTCCATTATTCTTCCCTTGAGCAAGTACATCCATCTTCTCCTGCCTTTGCTTTTCAGAGCTCCTGGTCAGATTCAGGAGCTTATACCACTGTATCTCCCAAGCCCCATAGTTTTCAGGCATTTAGCTTTAAACTGGGACTTACACCATCAGTTTCCTAGGTTGTCAAGGATTTGGATTTGGACTGAATTACAGCACTAGATTTTCCATGTCTTCAGCTTGCAGACTAGGACTTCTCAAGATCTCTAATTCCATGAGCAAATTCTTATCATGAATCTCCTCTCTCTCTCTCTATAGAGATCTCTCTCTCTCTCTCTCTCATACAGATATAGATATAGATAGAGATAGAGATAGATAGTATCTATAGATATATATAGAGAGATATAATAATATACATATATTATAGATAATATATGTATATTAATATACATACACATGTATTGAAAAACAAGGATGTGATATCTACAGAGATAAAAGCTTATCTAATTAAAATCTAGGTATTCTTAGCCACAGTTTTCCAGCTAACATCAAATTAAGTCATCATATTTTTAGGGATGGAGCACATAAGAACATTTAAGCTCTCTTAGAAGGGCCTGCCCTCCTAATACTCTTACAGGATTTTGACCATCTCTAGTTGTTTACACAGGTTCATATTTAAAAAAGCATGAATGTGCTCAGATCAACAGTTGAAAATTGAAGGTTTACAAAATTTTGTGGAGACCAGATTATTTCAGTTTAAAGAGGTTTAAAATTATGTATACATTTAAAAACTGAGAAAGGTTATATGAAAGTGAATGTTCTGGTTTTTTTTTTTTTTCTGAAAAAATTAGAATGCTTGGTAACACTGAGATTTTAGTATCAGTGTCCCTTCTCATATGGGTCTAGTCCTTTCCTCTTTAGAAGTTTCTAGACCCTCATATGAATTTGATTTTGAGATGTTTTGCTCAGACTACAGGTTCTGAATGTCAAGCATTTCCAGGAAAGTCTATATTTTACTAGTGTATAAATCTGTTCCTCTTCAAAAATTTATAAAAAGCCATAAGGCTCAGAAAATGAGAGATTAGATGCAACATTATTTGTGCTTGTGAGAATAAAGATGTAACAATGAACAGAAAAATGCAACTTGTGTGCTTGAATCAAACAAGGAACAGAAGAATGATTGGAATGATATATGGAAAAAGTAAATAAAACAGAACAAAATGAATGAGACAATGTAAGGAAAGAATTATATTCCATGAAACATTGATTGTGGAAGTACATTTCACTCTCCTTTCATTATTTCACATCTCAACTTCCCTGTTCAATTAATTCAGTAATGAGACGCTTTCTCATTTTCTTATTCCCCTGTCTTCCATTAATTAATGCAGTAAATGAATGAGAAGTCAAATTTAAGAGAAATTTCTATAGAGAACAATTAAGTCCAAAGGAAAAGATTATGGATAGAATTTAAATGAATAAGAGAAATTCATAAAAAGTGATGCCCAAAATTATATTTTATTTTATGCAATTTCTTTCAAAATGTTGGATATATGCCATTCATTTAAGACACTTCATAATGAAAATTGCACGTTGAATTCAGCAGCAGGTTCTTATAGAACTCTAAATAAAGAAGAAAGTATAGTTTTCTTATTTTGGGTTACAAAACAAGAGCAAAGACAGAGAAATGTAATTGAAATTTAGTGGTTTTATCATAAAGATAATTATAAAAATGAAAAAGAAATAAAAGTGCAAGTTTTATACAAATGCAAAGTCCCCTCTACTCTCTGATTCTTGTTACTCTTGTTTAGATTCTCTAAGGCTGACTTTCTTGAAGTTCTTTGATTATTTCATCTATGAATCCTTGAATTCATCATTAGGACAATTTAAAACACCTTTTTAAGTAGTTTTGTTGAATGAAATCATTTTTCTATGACTCCACTTCTATTGAATTTTTTTTTATTTAGAATTCTATCTAAGGACTTCAAGTTCCCACTTCTGTTGACAAGAAGTTGTCTGTTGCCAACAACAATGTAAAGGTTCATCATTAAAAATTAATCAGATAAAGAAAGAATGTGGAAAACCAAGGAGTTGAGTTGAGAGCAAGAAATATCCAGGTGTGGAAAAGAAAAAAGAAAAAATAGCATGAACTAATTTTATTCCATCAGAGTTTCTATACAGCTGCACAATTGACATTCTGGGATAGTTAGTGATTTGTTGTGGTGGGATAAGTTATGCATTGTAGGTGCTTAGTGAATGCTACTCTATTCACAGAATTCCAGTAGTGCCTCCTCCCCCAGCAGTGACAACTAAAAATATTTTGAAGGGAAAAGATAGTCCCCCAAGTACTCTATATTTCCAAGTCCTGAATTTTCTACCATACAACCATTCCAATTGTAGAGTTGACTGACTTAAACTTGAAGCATATTAATTTTTCAAAGAAGTCTTTGCTTTAATGTATTCAATTTCTGGTTAATATAATTTAAACTACTTCTTTTCATAAGGTAAAATCCCCTCTATCTTCAAATAAATGATTAAATTCCAATAGATATTACTGTACCAACTGAAAATTTATTGGATAAGGCATGCATTCTTGGGCAGCAATAGTCAAAAAAGAATTCTTAATATAAATAATATTTCTTTTAAATCTTTTATATCTACATTTCACACATTATAGTTTAATGACTTTGAATTAAATGCCAAACATCAAAGCAAAGAAATGCACCCATAAGAGAAGTTCTGATCAACTAATCTTTGGTATTAGCTGACATTATCATGTACCTATATACGCATAATATTTGTCTGTTGAAATTTCTTTATTTTATATAAGAAGAATATTTCCATTCACATATAAATACTTTTGTAAATACTGATGTATAATTATAACATGAATAAATATTCATTACATTTTGTATACTATTATTTTTATGTTTTTAGATAATTATTTCATAACAGAAATTTATTATAATCCACAAATATTTGAAGTAAAAAACTGATGTATACAAACCATAGTGTTTGACAATGAAAGATTCTAATTTCATGTATTGGCATGATCATTTTGAAATGTTTCTTAAAATTACAACCTCAAATGGACATTGAAGAAAGGAAAATATTATTTCTTGTTAATCATTACAATGAAGTACAGCACCAATATGTGTTTTATATTTCAATCAACCTCCTTTGATTCCACTTAAGATTTAATTAGCACTTAAAACCAAGAATATTGTGCCAAGTTTTGTACAAGTTGAATCCAATGACCATCCTGTATGAATTGGTAATCTCAAAATACTCTGCATTGTATCACATTATTAAATTCCTAAGGGTACAACGTACTCTGTAAATGTCCCTCTGACTCTAATCCCTGCTCTGTTTTCAAGAAGGAATGAATTATTTCTTTCATTGTACTACATGCATTTCTTTTTTCTCTTATGTTACATGGTATTATAATTTTTTAAAATCAGAAAGCTTTTTGGCCCCTGTCTTGGATATCAACAATACAGATTTATCATTCCAAGAGTGTGATGCTCTTCAGAATCACTGACTGCTACAGATGGTAGATTTCTGAAGATTCTGAAATCCTTGGGAAAACCAAGACCCAGAAGGAAATAATTTGTAAAAATTATATAATGGTGGATTCTTACTCTAATCAGGATCTTTAGGTCCATACTCTTATACTAAGCCATTAAGAGACTAATCCTTTGAAGTTTAGAAGTATGTCAGCTATTCCACACTATTATTAATGAATAAAACTCTAATTATATTTACATATCAAATTCCCCAAAATACAAAGAATTTTATACTTCCAAGACATCAAATGGGTTCTGGTGTTATTTGCATGTTGCCAGAGATTAATAATTTTCTCAAAAACTATAGGAAACTTATCCTGAATTATACACAATGAAAGACTTGGATATCTATCTAGAGCAACTTATAACATGACCTGTATAAAACATTGTAAATATCTTAACTCCATGTTAGTGCATGAATTGAGAAAGTACTTTATTTCAACCTGTATTGGCCAATAGAGTAAGCCTAAATTATGTGTGGTAATAAAATTTTAAGTCTAGTAGGAAATATTTTTTAAATTAAACAAATTAGTTGTAGATGGGCACAATACTTTATTTTATTTATTTATTTATTTTTTATATGGTGCTGAGGATTGAACCAGTGTCTCACATGTGCTAGGCAAGCATTCTACCACTGAGCCACGAGCCCAGCCCCCAAGTAGGAAATATTTTTAAGGGAAAAAATATCACTAACTTAAAGTGATACTTGCAGAAATGAGGCTAAAGTTGATGATTGTTGAAAATTATACTGTTCTCCAGAAATAAATGCCATTTCCCTTATGATTTATAACTTTAATTCCATTTTTTTATATCTCAATGTGATATTGACTAGCTGAATAATCCTCTCCACTTGTCCCTTTTACAAAGGTTGTTACCTCAAGAAGAAGAGATGAAAAGTGATGCCAAGGATATGGATAAACAGGTACCCTTATACACTGTTGATAGGAATGTAAATTAATACAGTCATTATGGAAAACAGTATGGAGGTTCCTCAAAAATCTAAAAAGAAAACTACATATGAGCCAGCAATCCCACTCCTGAGTACATATATCCAAAAGAAATGAAGTACGTCTGTGAAAAAGACATACATATACTGCTACATTTATTGCAGCACTATTCACAATAGGAAAAAAAATAGAAACAAATGACATGTCCATCAACTGATGTATGGATAAAGAAAATGTGGTACACACGCACAATGGGATACTATTCCTGTCATTTGCAACAACATAGATAGGACTGGAGATCATGATGTTAAGTGAAATATGCCAGGCACAGAAAGACAAGTTTCACATAGCCTCATTCATGTGCAATCTGATCATGTTGATCTCAAAGAAGTAAAGAGAATGGTTGTTACCCAAGGCTAGAGACAGTTGCAGGAGGGAGGCATGTGGAAAGTTGATCAGTGGGTACACAGTTAGATAGGAGTCCAGGTGTGCTAATGCACAGTTGGGTGATAGCAGAAAGCAAATATGTACTATACATTTCAAAAATCTAGAAGAAAGGATTCTGAAAGTTTTACCAAAAACAAATAAATGGTCAAAGCATGGATATATTTAACCTGATTGAAATAATATAATATGCACATTGAATCAAAATATCACATGATAGTCATTAATATGTATATTTTCATGTTTTATGTATTAGCTGAAAATAAATGTAGTTGAATTGTTGTTGAATTTATTTTGCTAGTATTTCGTAGATGATTTTGCATCTATGCTCATCAGATACTTGAGCCTTTAGTTTTTGTTTATTGTGGTGCTCTGTCTGGTTTTACTATCAGAATGATACTGGCCTCATTCAATTAGTTTGAGAGTATTCCATCTACTATTTTCTGAACGAATTTAAGGATTGGTACTATTTCTTCTTTGAATATTTGATGGAATTCAGCTGTGAATCAATCTGTTCCTGGGCTTTTTTGGGGGAGAAGTTTTTGTTTTCATTCATATTTCAATCTTTTATTGATCTATTTGGGTGGGTTTTCTATTTTCTCTACATTTACTCTTGGTAGATTGTATGTTTCTAGGACTGTGTCCATTTCTTCTAGTTTACTCAATGTGTTGGTATATAAATGATGATAATAGTCTCCTGGTCTTCACTTCAGATGTGTTAGGATAGCTAATATCCAAATGACAAAGATAAGTGTTGACAAGGGTGTAGAGTAGATAGAACTCTTGTTTACTGTTTGTAGGAGTGTAAATTGGTATAACCATTCTGGAAAGCAGTTTGGAGCTTCCTCAAAAAATTTAAAAACATTGCTATTATGCAATCTAACAATCCCACTTTCACATAAAGCCACAGGATCAGTTTCTTGAAGAGTTGTGTGTTCCATATTCATGAAAACATTATTCACAATAACTCAGATATGAAAGCAACCTAAGAATATATTGATGAATGAATGCCTAAAAAATGTTATACACATACTATGGAATACTATTCAGTTATTATGACAATATGGATGCCCTTAGAGGACATTATGCTAAGTGTAATAAGCCAGACACAGAAGAAGAAATGCCATATACTGTCACTAATACGTGTAGCCTTAAAAAGTCAGATTCAGATGCAGAAAGTAGAAGGATGGTTTCCAGAACTAGGGGACAGGGGAAATGAGAGGAAATTTATCAAAAGGTATTCATTTTCAGATATAGAATGAATATTTCTGTGGATCTACTCATAGCATGGTGAGTGTGTTAATAAGTCTGTATTATATGAAATTTACTAAGAGGAAGTCTCAAGTGTCTTCAAACCTGCCCTTCATATGAACACACACATACACACACACAAATACACTCACACACACACAATTTTTGAGGTTTTCTACACTTGAGTTCACAAGGAAAGTATGTGTTTCAGTGAATAAAAAACTACTATCTGTCCAAGAGTGTTCATTAAAATAATAGTACTTCATCCCAAATCATTGGGATAGTTGTTACATGTAGGCATGGAGAATTTTTCCTCACTAGTGAGCCCATTTATTTTGAAAACACTCAGTGCTCCATTTGGTTGGGCCATGTCACCATTCAGCCTGATAATTATGATAGATCAATCTGAGCTATAAATTTTAATTTTTTATGAAACCAAAACTAGTCAAATTCTTTACATTATTTGGCCTTTAACATCCCTGAGCCCTCACTGCATGTTCTTCATTTATAACTCATGTTGGAATTTCACATAAGGCCTGAATGGTCTATACTGAGGTCCTCATGGAGAAAAATTTCCTCACCATTTAACAAATTGCAGTTATGTTTGGTGTGCATAATTCTCTCTACTCTTATTTTTCATTTTCATTTTAAAAATTATTTTTAAAATATTTGCTTTATTAGTTCAAAAGAATAGATTGAATGTGGTTTCATGTAATTCTTCTTATAAATCAACATCATTACTAAACTTATCTAGGTTTTTTCTAAACAAATATGTTCAAAGAAGCCCAGAGACTCAGGTGTGTGAATTGAACTTAGTTCATTGATAGCCACTACTCTTGTCTCCAAGACTCTAGAGCCAAACAGTCTAACCTCAGTTCTCAGGGGTAATCTGTACTGCCCCAGCTCTTATCTGAAAGGAAGCTTGTTTCCAGACTTATCAAACTGTAGGTTTAGGACTAGCAGTTCTGTAGATCCTTGAGTTATTAAGGATAGTAAATATACTTTTTTGTGTCAAAAACTTTTTTGTAAACCTCTTGAAGGGCCTGAAGCTCTGCTAAATTACTATAGCTGACAGATCAGTCATACAGTACCTTAATTGTACTGTCAGACAATGGTATAGTTTCTATATGAGGTTTGGCCAAAAGCTCCTGTTAATACAGGAGTATTCAGAGGTGAAATGATTGGATTGTGAGAGCTGTAACTTAGTCAGTCCAGCAAGTTTGAAGAGACTAGGTGGTAATTGTAGGCAGGTGGGGCATGACTGAAAGAGGTGGATCACTGGAAGTGTGTTCTGGAAAGGTGCTTCCTTACCTTGGCCTTTTCTTCTCTCTCTGCTTCCTGACCTCTCCATGAGCTGAGCAGCTCTCCTTTCCATATAATGTGCTGTCTCACTTTGGACCCAGAACTTTGGAGTTGATTATTGATGGACTGACACCTCTGAAACTATGAGTCCAAAATTAACTTTTCCTTCTGGAAGTTTTTCTTACCAGGTGTTATCGTCACAGTGATCAAAAAGCTCACTAAAACAGGCCACCTCAGTGCCTAAAACTTGAAATTTCTGTTCAAGAAATTCAAATTCAGAATGTTCACTCATACACAAATAAAGGTAAATTTCTTAAAACATAAGTGTTCTTACAATAGAAAATGTTGTACCGTAGACTTTGATTTACATATTTATGAATGTGTTGGAACCATAGATTACTCTATTCAAATATGCACAAAGATAATATATTATTTGGATTCTTCATCAGAGCCTTGATCATTTGAATTCCTTAAGAGATCAATGGAGACCTTCACAGTCCTTTATGCAAAATTGTAATGAGCACCCTTACATTCTAGTTTTTACATTTTAGGGCATAAAGATAATAAGCAGTGCAATGTCAGATGTGTGTAATGCAAACAAGCAATTGCCTGCTGATAGATGATATAATTATTAGAAACAGTGAAAGGACAATATTCATTTTTTAAGCCTGAGTAGTTATTTCCTTATGTTAATAGAACCTTAATCCGCATTTAATATTCTTCAAATGCATTATAGGAATCCCCACCTCTCTTCCCTTTTCTTGCTGGCAGTTCATTTTGCAGGATTATCATCATCACCATGGCTTTAAAATTCTTGTCTTTCTCACAGTTTAAACTTGATTTCCTGAGCTTATTACAAACATTTTCCCATTTTATATACAAAATTATAAGTTTATGCCATTTTTTAAACACTGTTTTTCTCAAAGCCTGCAATTTTTTTTGCCTCTGTTAATCTTCTTCTCTAAAATGTTCCACTATTTGTTAATTGCCATATTGGAATTTGCTGAGACAGTCGTACTTGCTCTAGATTCTGAGGAACTGCAGGTGCTGCAGAACTGCTAGAAAATGTCACTTTTTATCCTGCTAATCACAGTCACAGTTTGATTAACTGTTTGCCTTTGTCTGCTGCCTGTGTGATGTGGCTTTAGGTCTCTCATCTTGATGCATCTGGATATATAGGAATGAAACTGCAACATAATTATTTCACATTGAACAGGAAAAAAATAATCATCCATCCTAGAGCTGTGTAGGTGTAAATAGGGTCCTGAAACTATGTGAAAAAAATAAGTGAAGACTAAATTCATGAAATAGTTGTCATTTGCTTCATATGGTAATAATGTCTAAGAATATTTTGAATTTAAAAAATGCCTTTTATCTAAGTATCTCTGTGTACTTAGAAACTCTTCTGTGGTGTAGTATTAAGCAAACATGAGTCCAGAATGAAGGCATCCTAATTCTACATACTTAATATGTAAATAAAAGTAATGATGAGATTATTAAATTTCAGTGGGTACATTTCTAACTATTAATGGAATAATGTGGTAGATCTCAAATAATAGTGCCTTACTAAAAAACAAACATAAAAATGAACAAACAAAACATGCCATAATTTATTAAGATAGCAAGACAATTTTAGATAGAATGAATCCTCTAGAGAATTCTTCAACATGCTTACAAAAAAATGTGTTAATGAATTGTTGATCAGCTGTGAATATTTTACCTTAAGACAGTATTTGTTTAGATGGTTTGTATGTAGGCTATATTCTGCTGACTGCTTAATTATAGTGATCATTATATTAAAAAAAAGACTTTAAAACCATATATATGAGCACCATATATATATATTAAACTTTTCTGCACCAAACATTTGATTTGTTAATATTGAGTGTATTAACTATTAAAGTTTAAGATATATATTCTGCAAGAAACTATACATGGAAAAATTTGGACATTTTGTAACAACTATGGTTTTGTTTTCAAACTTTTTTCCTGTATAAAGTCATTTTTAGGAAATCAGTGTTTCAAAAATATCAATATACCATTTATACCTGCAAATGGATTGCTTAAAATCCATTGTAGTCCTTGAAATGTTTGCTCTGTATTCCAATTCAATTCAAAACATTTTTTAAAAGTGGGAAAATGTTATAAATATGTTTGTGATCTTCAAAAATGTTTGATGTAATAAATGTAGAAATCATTATGAACTTATTTTTATCTTAAAATTATGTAACAAATTCGATGCTCATCCATTTGGAACCATATTTTCCCCAAGAACTACTGAAAACAAGTGTAGGATGACTTCCAGAGTGGATGTCATCTGTAAATGTGGATGCCTCTGTAAATATTTTCATTAAAAACTTAAACAACAAACTTGAATCCTAAATTTTAGGATAAAAAAAATAGAGAAAAACACTTGAGAGTGAGATACTTGTAGATATAGAATAGGTATTGATTTATATACACCCAAATCTTTATTTCTACCTCATTTTCTTTAACTGTATCTGCAATTCTCTCCTTTTCCCAGAAATATAAGGATATTTGGTGAGTCAAAAGACTCACCAAACCATCTTGGTTTATTTTGAAGTATTTTCATGCTGGATTTTAAATGTTGATGCTAATATTATATATTGTCTTCCTCTAAAGCTTTGGATGATCTCACAGGAAAACACCTCCTGAACAATTGGATTACCTTTATAAATCTTGAAAATCCTATATCTAGGATTGTTTTATTGGGCATAAACCTATGGGTTTCCATAGGTGAGTAACCAACCATACCCTAATACAAGCAGTAATAGAATTTGAAATGGAATTTGATTCCTCCCTTTTTGAAGAGAACAATCTTATTTGAAAATGAAAATAAAGACCCTTGGTGTGACTGTTTTTTTGTATAAAAAAATTGACACTTTTTCTTCCACAAACATAAAAATGGTTTGCTGTTCCATAGAGGAACATCACTTGATAATTGCAGAAGAAAATGGTAACTCTTATTTTGTTAGATAATATATGCAAACAGCTGGAATAAAGGAAAATCTTTCTCTTGATGAAAGTAAAATTTAACTGTTAAATATTTTAGAGAGATATTTCTAGCAAATAGAGTGTACATGTGCATTTAGCATTTAATTTATAGTTAGAAATATATCTACTCTTATTCTTACTCTGCTTATTTAATCTGTAAGAAGTTATTAAAAATTCTTAATGCAACTAAGCCATCAATTATACTGTCTTTAAAAGAATACAAGGTGTTAGTTTTACCAGCTAATCATATGTAGGTACCAAGATAAAAATAATTTATGATGGCTCCTTGTTTCTTTATATATTTGTATATCATTTTTCAATCAATAATACAGACTACATGGAAAGTTGTCAATTCCAGCTTAAGCATAAATTAACAAAACTTTGTCTACTGACTCATTTTGCTTGCACATGTGTGACCTGCATTTCTAAGGATTGTCCTATAACTAGGGTTTGTGGGTCTGGAAGAGACTAAAGTTAACGGGACCATTGACTCTTTGTATCTTTAACTGTGCTACTCTGTCAGCCAGAGTTAGTTCTAAGCAACTAGGTAGGCTACTAGGGCAGATTTGACTTCTTTTGACAAAAGCAGTTATAAGCACTTCTTAAAGAAAATGCAGAAAAAAAGACTTTTTATACTTCATGGCTAAAAGGAGAGCTATTTTCACTGATCAAAGAGTATATAATAATTCTTATAACTGTCTGGCAGAAAGGTTTCTTTTTAACTCAATTTTTACTTTTATTATCCTTTAATAATGTAAATGATCTGCAGGCAAGAAAAGATAGAACAAAGATAGTTCAAAGGAAATTCATTAGGTGTGGCAATAGCACCTAAGCCACTAAACTAATATGAATATGTGATGATGTGGTTTGACCTCTAGGGCCCCCTATAAATCCTTCATGGTTAATGGTCCACATTATGCATTAATTATATTATTCATTCATTCACTCACACATTCAACAAATGCTTATTGGGCTTACCACTGGAGAGTGAAGGCAACTGTATTAATGTGCATGTAAGACCATTTTGGACAATGATAGATGCCTTTAGTGAGAGACTTGGGGGAAGGACTAATCATTGCAAGGACCTACAGAAGTCTCTTTCTTCTATTTTGATCATTTTCCATTGTCCCTGAAATATCCATCATATTTTCCACCCTCATATCTTCTTTATTTGCTGTTTTCTCTGTCTGGTATGTCTTTTTTGTACTCAGAAAAGATAAAATTACAACTCAAAAATCCACAGAAATAACCTTCCCTGTGAAGTTCTCTTATCACTTACTGCTTGCAAAAAAGGAACCTGAGGAAATAGCAAGCTCTATTTATTCTACTCACATTTTGTGAATATCCTTTTAACAGTATTTTCCACACTACTATTTTAACTTTCTCTTCTCTCAGTCTACTAACTTATAAGTTATTTAAGGAAGGAATATATGTGTGTATAACACTGTGAATTAATTTTTTCTGTGAAATATAATATTCACAAATATTATCAGATTCTAATTAGTTTAGGTTTTGTACTTTTAAAGTTTCTGTCACAATTACCTCTGCATTTTACATGAAAACATTCATACACAACGTGTAAATAAAGAAATATGGTCGAATTCACTAAAACTTACAAAAACAGGTGGTGAAACTTGGCACATGAAAAGTATTTTACTAACCCTTATATGTTTTTTTCTCTCATTGTGAATATTTTTTTTGGTTTCTGTATTTTACAATATGTGTTTTGTGTTCTATATTGTGTTTCAGTTGATTTGGTAGATATATGAAATGTTTTAAATTCTACCATTGGTTGCATTTGAGGGTTTAAAAAAAAACATATGCTTCAGTCAGACACAGTGATGAATGCCTGTAGTCCTAACTTCATGGGAGTCTGAGGCAGGAGCATTGCAAGTTTGAGACTAGCCTGGGAAACTTATCAAGACCCTGTATCAAACTAACATTTTTTTATAAAAAGGGCTTGGGATACAGCTTATTGGTAGAGCACTTGCCTGGCATGTCCAAGGTTCTGGATGCAATCCCAAGTACCTAAAATATAATGTACACTTTTAACCTTTATACTATAAATAACAATAACAAAATTTAAGGGATGTATCTATGCAATACCCCTCAAATAAGATGAAAAAATTAATGCAAACCTCTTCTGCCTACCTTTAGCTCTTTCCTTTGGTAGTTTCTCTTATCAGAATCAGAATTTCTATTGTTTAATATTTTTAAATTAGTACTATATTATATTCACTTTTTATTATGATATTTGAATTGTTTTATGACATATTAAAATACATTAAATCTTATTTTAAAATATTCAGAGAATACTATTAATATTGTTTTATACCATATTTCTTCTATTATTAAATTCATTCTTTTCTTCATGTCATAATTTATTAACTTACATTCTCAGGTAACATTATGGAGGCAAGGGAGTCCAGAGTTTGTGTAGATGGCATATATATGAACCCTTGAATTCTTGTGGATCTTTTTTCTAATGTCAAAACATATAGAAAATAACTCCCTTGAAAATTTGATAATCAAATTTCTCTTATGGTTTCTGATTCCTCATTTGTATTCTTTTGACTTTTCTTTGAAGGTAATTATTGAATAATGAAAGAAGCATTAGGTTTTATTAAGTTCTTTAAAATACTTGTCTTTCTTTTTAAAGACTTACAACACCTCTATCTGCTTTTTCTATCAATCACCTCTAACAAGCATTTATCCAAAGAGCCTTCTGAAATATATTAACTTCAAGGATACTAAATAGTTAGAATGTTTTCACCATGAGTGTATTATAACAGAATAGATCAATTCAGTTCTCTGCAAGAGAGAAATTCTAGGTAGAAGAGTGGGGATAACCTCCCTTAGATCTAACATAGTGTGTTACATTAAGGCTTTTGATTTGGTTTGAACTGAAAATTCTATCAATTTTGTAGCAAATATTGTTTTTGAACATCATTATGTTAGGTAGAGAAGCAAATTTTAAAAAGTAAATCTACTATTAAGACAATACAATTATGATATCATGAAGCGAATATGAAATTAAGTTTAAAGTTAGGAAAAATAAGCTTGATCTTTTTTTAATCATTTTATTTTGTTGCTATAGACCTTGGTCACTTTTTCTTGATTAATTTGTTAATATGTAAAATATATATATAATTTGCTCTTTTTTTTTAATAATTTTTATTTTTATTTATTTTTCTCAAAAGTTGCATTTAAATACATGTTATCAAACATAACAGAAAAAAAAACAAATTTTCAGAAGCTGTACACACTATTCACTGAAAATATTTGTTGAGGCAAATAGAAAAAAAAAATTATTACAATCATAATTTTTCTAACTTTGCACAAAATTATAAGCAGATTACATTCTTCA
>PVHX01017406.1:0-21096 GCA_004024805.1 Geosciurus inauris | reverse complement strand
TAGAATTGCCATAAGAATCACTAGAAAATGCAAATCTAGGGTCGTTTTTGGTAATTAGAACATCTATACATTCACATGATCATTTTCCTTCTATTGAAATAATTTAAGCAACATAAGTCAAGTAAAGTTGTCACTAGTGTAATATGTGTGTGTAAGTATATATATATGTATATACATACACACACAAAATTTTAAGTCATATGTGTGGGGAGTTGTAATTTAAAACATTTTTCATATGGCATAGAGAATGACTGATACATACCAAAATTATTATTCTTTAATCCATTATGCATTAACTATTATTTATTTGTTTTTTATTTGAAATAAATATTTTTGCCATTTTCCAGGTAGCATGATAAACACTAAAGATGTAGATGTAAAATGACACAGAATCTTCTGTAGTCCTTGTGATTCATGTGTGAAAGTTAATATGTGAAATTTAATGTAATGTTAATCACTAGTCAGTGAATGGAGCTGAACATGTAACTTAAACTATTTACAAAAATTGACCCAAAAATGGAACAAAGACATACAGGTATGAGCTAAATCTGTAAAACATAGGATGAAATCTTCCCAACTTTATACTTTTCAATAGTCTTTCAATTAAGACAACAAAAACAGAAGAAATTCTTTTAAAATAGGTAAATTAGACTTTGTAAAAATTGAAAACTTTTGTGCCTCAAAGAACACTGTCAAAGTTTACTATCGAGAAAGTGAAAATCAACTCAAAGAATGATAAATATTTGAAAATTGTTTATCTAATAATGATATGGTATTCAGAAAATATAAAATACTCTTGCAACTCAGAAACAAACAGACACACAATCCAATTTAAAAAAAATTATTCATGAAGTAATCAAACATTGTCCAAAAATGGTATGCAATGTCCAAGCACACAAAAAGATGTTTGGCATCATTAGTCATTAGGAAAACACAAATAAAAATTAAAGACATGCCACTTTATACCTTCTGAGATGACTAGAAAAATGATAATTTGTTAAGTGGGTGATGAGTGTCTAATATCTGGAGAAATTAGAATACCTATTCATTACTTGTGAGGATGTAACATGATTCAGCTGCTGTTGTCATTTTAAGTGTTTTTATCTAAAATAGTTAAAAATAGGTCTACTAGTGTAAAGCAATCCACTCAAGTATATAACCAAATAAATTAAAATACATATTCAAAAAATTTGTATGGTGATTTCATGGCAGCACTATTAATGAAAGCCAAAGGTCCACTGAAAATGAATGGATAAACAAATTATAGCATAAAGACACAATGGAACATTTTCAACTATACAAAGGAATGAAGTACTGATATACTCTACAATGTGATGAACCTTGAAAACATGCCAAGTGAAATAATCTAGGCATAAAACTTCATAATATATGATTTCCTTTGTATGAAATATCCAGAATGGTCAATATATGGAGACAGAATGTAGACCAGTGGCTCTTAGGGTTAGGGAAAAATAGAAGGAGAAAGAGATGACAGCTAAAAGATGTTAACTATTTTTTAATGATGACATGTTTCTAATGATAAAAATATTTTGAAAGTGTGATGATGTTGCATACTGAATATATTAATAAAAACCTTTGAACTGTACACTTTGAGGAAATAAGTTATGAATTGTATCTCAAGCTGTTTTTTAAATGTTAATGATTGTGTTTCTTATAGCTATTTTATCCATGTGTAATCAAGACCTCCCTGTGCTAATGCTGATGCCTTTGTTCTGCTTATTTATCATCTGACATGAATATGGAATGAGGTTTTAACTCTACTATTCATCAATTATGTGATCTAAGGTAAGCGATCATACATTGCTGACACCACAGGGTTGTTTTGATGAACAATGAAATAGTCTATGTGACGGCCATAATGAACAGACAGCCAACTGTTGTGTTCTTGTTATCTATTGTCAAATAACAAACCAATCAAAACCTTAGTTGCTTAAATAATACTCATTTATTTGGTGCACTGTTCTGGTGTACAGTTCTTCAGTTCTTAACTTGTTCATGTACCTGCCTCTCTGAAGTCAGAATAGTCTGATGGCTCAATTCACAGGTTTGGTAGTCCACTGTTTATCAATTGTAAAATCTCTCGCATGTTAGCTTCTACATGTTCACATGAAAATAGGGTTTCAAGAATGGGGCAGAAGGCATATACTTAATTTTTTGTCATTTTTTGTTTGTCAAAGCTGAGCATTGGACAAACTCAGATTCTAGGGGTTTGAAAGCTAACTTCACTTCTTGGTGTCACTGAAAAGTGTTGTAGTTATTTTTGCCACCTACCATGAAGAGTAGTGGCAGAAGCTCTGCAGGCAAATTTTTCTCAGACAACGTTTTTGGTTTTTTCATTGGCATTAAAATTACTTTTTAAGCTTTTTTTTTGTACTTTCAATAGCAACAAATAATAGAAGTATAATTTGTGTTAAAAGCCCACATGTAAAAATACTCTACTACAAATCATTTTATAACAGATCTACTGCTATTAAAGTTAGGTATTCACTATGTATGAATATGTGCTAAATGGTATGTGACAGGATACCTGATGCCAAAATTAAGGAAAGGACAAAAATCCTAACCAGATACAATATCCATAAAATTAAGACAACACTGTTTGCCTCAGCAAAGAAGACATCAAATTTTCCGCATAGAAATGTTCAACCTGTTTACCTCCAAAAGATGGGGAGATCACTCTCTGGTGAATTCTGTGCATAAAAGAAAAATAATTAGAGCGAACTGATGGAAATTGAGACCAGAAGAAGTAGGTATCTTAGCTACCTCATAATATCTACTATTACAAATGAAAACACCTTTAGAATGGGATTGACATTAAAATGATGTTTCCTAAGATTTAAACCCCAATTATTTTTTGAAGAGTGGGAACTAGTTGTTATGGTAAAAAATTAATCTTTCTGGAAAAATAGAGAAGAAAATGAAATGAAGGAAAAGAACAGAAAGGGAAGTAAGAAATCTGATGTTAATGTATGTAACAGAGATTGTGGTTAATGAGTTTGTGATAGGAATAAAAGAAACTTTACAGAAAATGTTATAATTTTCAGAAGTGTACTGGAGTCCTCACAGCTTACCCATTACACCACAGCCCAAGCATATGGAATAGTATGTGCCTGAGATTATTTGTAGAAATTAGAAGAATACTTGTTTATTACAAATGATAAGATCCCTTTATTATTTTTAGAACATTTGCATACTTTCCTGAAGTATTTAAGATAAACTTCTTTGGCTTTGTTTTCTGTCAATAATTATCACTGACTTTATCTGGGTACCATTTGTTATGTATGGATCTCTGTAAGCACATTTTTTGCTCTTTACCATGTTTAACTGATGTTATTTTAAAGTATTAATATATAACAGAGGATTTCTTAATTTTTTTTACTATTTAATTTTTAAAAGAAACAAGGAGGGATACCAAGATGACTAAACAGAAGTGTTCAAAACTTACTCCCTGAACAAAGAGAACCAAAGAAACTGGTGGATAGCTGCATTTGGGGATGAGTGACTGTTGGGTAATGCTAGAATTTAGGAAGGGAGACACTGGAACCTTATAAGATTTGAAGCCCTGGCATGACAACATAGAGAGAGGAAGAAAAAGCCCAAGTAACTACCACCCTAGATTTTTGTCCAGTGGGTGGAGGGAACACACCTCTGCAGGGTAAGGGAAAAAAGGGAAACCCTAGCAAACTCTATCACCATGGAGTCTGGTAATCCTAGCAACTAGAAGTTTTGGTTACCAGAAGCTTGCAAACCAATTAGAGGATCCACCTGGAGTCTAAAGACTTCACACTATTATTTCTACAGCAACACACAGAGTCCAGAAGAGAGCCTTTATCCAAATCATCCTGCTCTTAGGGTCAGAAACCCCTATGTCCCCATCTCTGGAAACTCACAGACATTTTACCTATGAGCACAGGGGCCTGCAGTATCATAAACTCAACTTAACTTAGGAAAGCAACTTTGACGGCAACATATAAGTCCATTCATTGCCCTGCTTTGCAAGGTACAGGTGTCTCAGCACAGAAAGGAACAGAGGGTCTTGATCACAAGGATAAAGACACCAAATGCTTGTCCTCTGGGATATAGGATGTGACTAGCCACATGTGAGCTTGCCAATATATGGACTGAAAGTAAGCGTCTATTTGACTCTCTGCTGACACATTCCCTTGTAGACAGCTATGTGTGGGCCTGTGCCTCATTGCCAGGACTGGAAGGAGGTGCCACAATGAAGGTCCCATGATTCCCTGACACTTTTCCCCTGATGCTGTGTCTTGGTGTATACCACTGACAGAAAAAGTGCTACAGAAGAGATGCTGTAGTTCCTACTATCACCTCCCCTCATGCCATGTATGGGTGTATGCCATAGTCAGGGCTCAGAGTAGACACTGGAAGGAGACACCAACCTCATCCACTACTACAATCCTTCCTACAGACAACCCTGTGTTGGCCTACATCACTGACTGGACTGAAGGCAGATGCTCTACCCCCACCCCTCACTGCTTTTGAGGTTTCCAGTACAAGAAGTTCTAGTAAAATCAAACATCACCTCATTAGTCCCTGAGGAATCATCCATTACCTGACCAATGCCACTACCCCCAATATCAGAATGGCCATACATTGAACACCCTGAACTAGTATGTGCACCTCACATTTCTGGATTGCTAGAGAGTTCCAATCCCTGCAATGTCCCTCAGAAACAGTGAGTCTCTTTGACACTGCTATGGCACACACTAAAACCAAAGTAATTAATTATACCCAAATAAGGTATAGAGGAATGATATTATGCCCAGCTAGACCAAAACCATCAAACATTGTGCACAATCATTCCATGGCACACCTGAGGAGAATGTCATTTACTATGAATAATAATTGATAACAGCCATAGAGATTAAATAATCCACAAAATGTACAAATCTCAATGTAGGAGCACATGAAATATGAACAAAAGAAATTTTTTTAAAAACAACATGATATCTCTAAAAGAACACAATAATTCTCTAGCAACAAATTCCAAATAAAATTATTTTGATGGTATGCTCTAAAAAGACTTTAAAAGAAGGATTATAAGAAAACTCAATGAAAATCAAAAGAACACGGAAGGATAATTCAATGAAATTAGGAAAATAATTGATGATATGAATAAGAAAATCAGTCAAGAGATAGAGAACTTGAAAAGGAATTTCACAGAAATCTTGGAAAGAAAGAATTCAATAAATAGAATTCAAAATATAGTTTAAATTCTCAACAATGGATTATATCAAAAAAATAGTTGAACTTGATGTCAGGTCTTTTGGAACGTCCCAGTTAGAGGGAGGGAGTGATGAAGGAAGGAAGAAAGGGTAGGAGGGAGGAAAATAGAGGAAGGAAGAAAGGAAGGAAATAAATCAGGAGCCAAGATAGCCTCTGATACTTTTGGAATAATAAAAGAAGTAATATTCATAATTTTATGGTACCCATTAAAAAGTCCATTAAATGAAATAATAGTGAAAACATCCCTAATCTTGGGAAAGATATGGACATCCAGGAATAGCAAACCCATAGATTCCCAAATGGATATGACCAAAAATGATAAAACTAATTGTTCTAAACTATACCAAAAAATTGAAAGGAAGGGCATTCTTTCAAATCCTTGTCCAATACCATTATTACCTTACTATTGAAGCCAGAAAAAGACATAACAACAACAACAAAAAACTATAGATCAATATCTCTAATAAACATCAAAAGTTCTCAAAAAAAACTTGCACACAGAATTTAGCAGTATATTATAATGATTATTCATCATGCTCCAGTAGGATGAGACTAGGAATACAAGGGTATTTCAACATATGCCAATCTGTGAATGTAATATGTCACATCAGCCAAATGATGGAACGAAGTCACAAAGTCATCTCAATTAATGAAGAAAAAGTGTTTTATAAAATTCAACCTCTCTTCATAAAAATTCTTAACAAATTATAGAGAGAACATAGTAAACATAACAAACGCTATATATAAGAAAAACAAACACCAAAAGAGTTGTAAAAGGGGAAAACTGAAAGTGCTTCCTTAAAGATCCGGAATATGACAAGGTTGTCCACTTTCACCACTCTGTTCTCTGTAGTACTGAGTCTGCACTATGGCACTTAAGCAAGAGAAAGAAATAAAGGCATACAAACAGGAAGGAAAAAGTCAAACTATCCCTGTTTTCAGGTGGCATGATTCTACATATAGAAAAACCTAAAGACTTCACTAAAAGACCATTGAATTCATAAACTCATTCAGTAAAGTTGCAGGATACAAAATGAATATGTGAAAATAGTAGCATTCTTACATAGCAATAATGAGATTACTCAGAAGGAAATCATGAAAGGAATCCCATTTATAATAGTTAACCAACAAAGTCAAAGACCTCTACAATGAAAGTTACAAAATAGTGATGAAAGTAGTTGAACAGGGCATACACAGAAAGAAATGTAGAAACCTCCTATGTTCATTCATGAGTTGGAAAAATGAATATTGTTAAAATATCCATACTATTTAAAGGAGTTTAAAAATCTAGTGTAATCCCTATTATAATACCAGTGGCATTATTCACAGAACTAGGGAAAAAAATTCTAAAATTTACATGGAACCAAAAATACCATGAAGAGCTAAAATCATTTTGAGCAATAAAACAGAACAATAGGAGGCATTGTGCTAACTGACTTTAAAACATACTGCGAAATTGTAGTAATCAAAATATCGTGGTATTTGTCATAAAATAGAAATATCAACCAATAGACCAGAATTCAATGCCCATAAATAACCTATGCATATAGAGCCAACTGATTTTTGACAAAAGTGCTTAGGACAAACAGTGAAGGAAAAACATCCTTTTCAATAAATGGCACTGGGAAGTTGGATATCTTCATGAAAAAGATTGAAGCTAGACACTATCTCTCATCAGGTACAAGCAACAAATGAAGATAGATTAATGACTTAAATGTGAGACATATAACTGTAAAATTACTAGAATAAAATGTAAGTGAAATGAATTAGGACACTGGAATTGTCCAATGGAAAGGAATTTTTGAACATGACCCCAAAAGGATAGGAAAGAAAAGTAACAACAGGCATGTGGGATTACATCAAACTAAAATGCTTCTACACAACAAAGAAACAATTATCACAATGTATAAGTAACTTGAAAAACTCAATAAGAAAAGAAAAAAATAACCCAACAAAAATAGAAAATAGACATAAATAAATATTCCTGAAAAGAAGACATACAAATGGCTAAAAAGTTTGTGGAGGAAAAAAATACTCACCATAATTAATTATCTGAGAAATGCAAATCAAAACCACAGTGAAATATCACCTCACCCAATGGCTATTAGCAAAAAGACAAAAGATAACAAGTGCTAGTGAGGATTTGGAGTAAAGGGAACCTTGACACACTGTTGATTGTGATGTAAATTAGTTCAGCCATGATGGAAAACAGTATGGAATTCCTCAAAAACTTAAAAACATAATTAGTATATGATTCATCAATCCTACTCCTGTGAATATATCCAAAAGAAATGAAGTCAGTCACTTGAAGAGACATATGCACTCACATGTTCATTGCAGTATTAGTCAGAAATCAAGAAATGCACTTGAGAGTGTGGCTCAAGTAATTGACTGAATGTGCAAGGCCCATGTTCAATCTCAAGCACTGCACAAGAGCTGAGAAATGGAAATAACATAGATGCCAATCAACTGATAAATGTATAAAGAATATGTGGTACAGATATACATTGCAACATTATTCACTCATAAAATAAATTGAAATCTTGTCTTTCTGACAACAAGGATCTGAAGATCATTATGTTAAGTGAAATAAAACAGTCCCAGAAAGAAAAGCACTACATATATGGAATCTAAAAAAGTTGATGTCACAGAAGTTGAGAATAGAATGGTACTGACCAGAGGCTGGGGTCATATGGAAGACAGAAAAATGGGAAAAGGCTTATCAATGGATACTAAGTTACTGTTAGATAGGAATGAGAAGTTTTATGTGCTTATGCACAGAAAAGCTCAATGCACACTAAAGTCACACACACAGTGGCGTGTTATGTGTGTCTCAAAAAACCTAGGAGAAATAATTTTGAATGTTTTTGCCATAAAGAAATGATAGATGTCAGAGGAGATAGATATATCTAACCTAATTCAAACATTACACAAGATATATGTATATGTACCAAAACAGTATGTACACTATTATATTTCTATGTATGACTTAAGTTGTTTTACAATGCACGACTACATTAGGAAACCTTGCAGAAGTGCAATTTTCCAGATTTTTGTTTTGAGGGTGAACAACAAATGGGAAAAACAAGACCCACATCATTTTCCAAGGCAATGGGTGAATTGTGATATATCCAAATAAAGAAATTCTGTTCATGAATGAAAAGTAGCAAACTATTGGTATACAAATCAATATAGATAATTTTGAAAACAAATACACTGACTTATAAGGTCCTAAACAACAACAAAAGCCATCCATAATAGTACCTGAAATGTAGTAATATGTGGTTCAGCAGTTCATGGGAAAGATGGTAGAATGGAGGAAGAAAAAGTAAAGATTGATTTAAAAGAACAGAATAATTTTTTGGATGATGGTATATTTATTGTCTTGAATGTAGTAATGGCTTTATTGCTATGTATGTAAGTCAAGGAATAGCCTGTGTTCTTTAAACAGATTATTTTAACTGCATATAACTTTATAAAACTATAAAACTCAGTATCCAAAATATTAGCATTTTTATTTTCCTGACAGAAAAAAATTAACAAAATTTTACTTATGAATTTATAAGTCAATGTACAATTGAGAAATGGATAAATGTAAATGTGTAACAAAGAAAGAAAGAAAGGTCAGTTTTTTCTCATTGCAAAGAAGAAGTATGTTGTGGAGTATTTAATTGCCTAGTTAACAAAATTGTTATACCAGGTGGTTCTATTATTTTTGCACAGCATTTCTATAATTTGTGTCAATCCTGTGATAAGACATACTCAGTTCTAGTGCCAAATTTTAACTAAATGTAGATATAGCTGGAAACTCATATACTTAAAATTATTTTTAAAATCACACTTAAAGAAAATAGCTCATTATATCATTAGTACTAAAACTACTTTGTAACAAGGTGAAAAGAAGATAGCTTTTTTCTTTTATTTTACTTAAATCTCATGCGTGATCTAACATAAATGAAGCAATTAATTCAAGTTTTAATGTAAATATTTAACATAGTGGACATGATATATTGTTTATTGTATTATATACTCACTGCATTAAAGGTATTCTATATGATCCTTTTTGAGATTCTAACTGCAATTAAAAACTGTCTCAGAATTCATGGTGTTCATTAAGAAATCCAGGTTCCAGAGTCCAGGGAATTTAAATGTCTTTTCTCTATTTTGACTCACTATTTTAGTGGTCTGACTTTGTCACTCTAAATTTTAGGAATACCATTATGAGATAACACATTATTCAGCAATGGTCCAAAATGGCCTTAGGCAATTTTTCAGATAAACAAGGTGATAACAAAAGCCAGTAAGCAAATTGTGAGATTCTAATTACATAAAAGATGATTGGTTTTACCTCAGTACAGACATGAAAGAATTATTAACATGTATCCCATTTACACAAGGGTGCTTCAGGAGCATTTAGACCTAAATGCAATATACACACTTGGTCTCAAAAAGAGTTGAAATAAACCTGTGTCTCTAAAGGAAGTATGTACAAGGAATGATGCTATTTGCACTCACGTTAGTACTATTTTATTCTTGTACTGTGAAACAAACAAAAAAGCTTTTTGACTCATTTTATTGGTCAAATTTTATAATAAAATAAAACACATATTAAATATTTTACTTATAATTTTGCCCATAAAAATAGTGTGGTGTGTGTGTGTGTGTGTGTATCAGGAGCTTTTCCTTTATTTTGTTCTGAAGTTTTGCTAACATAGCATCTACAGGGATAATATAGAAAAAAATAAAAATAGAGATAGTAATACAAAAAGTATTCCGATGGCTCCCAAGATAGTATTGTAGAAGAAAGAAAAATCCTGACACTTTCTGAGAGATTACTTATATTCGAATTACAGGCCTTTGAGTACATCAGACAACAGATATATCTGCTCCTGAGTTCCGAAACCTTAATATCTTACAGTTTCTAGAGGATTGCAAAGAATAAGTTCTAAAGATGGAAGTCTTGTCACCAACAGGCTCTTGCTACTGATTTTTAGCCTGAGATAAAAACATTTAGTTAACCTCAAAATTCATCCAAAACATTTGATAGCCCATCTCAGAGCCAGAAATTTACTGACACACATTCAGAAAATTCCCTAGTAAAGAAAACAACACACACACACACACACACACACACACACAGAACAAAAAACAAAACAAAACAAAAAAACAGGAGTGGGATTCATTGTTATTTGATTATTTTCCCAGGAAGTATTATTTTTGGTAAGAAATTATAATTATTTCTGAGATCAGAAGTTTTTATCCTTGCTATTTCACTTTTCTTCATTAAACTCACTGAAATAGCCACAGGAAAACATAAAACAAAAGGCCATGGCTCCAATCAAAATCTAGGAAGGATGTTCTACTAGATGTTGGGAAACATTGTTCATACTAAAAGGAAGTGCAAGAACAGCTCTCCCTCCAAGTTAAATGCAGTCTCCTCTAAAACTGAGGCTGGCAGTTAGAAAATAATATATCTATTGATTCTTTGACTAAAATGAAGAGCACTAAGGTATTAGTGGGCAAGGGAGAAGTGAGGCTTCTAGAGCCTCAGTGTGATAATTCAAAACCACAATAGAAGTAAGGTGGCAACATATATTTTGCTGTCAAGTCACTCAATTTTCTGTAATGTAGCCCTTAGCCAAGGGCCATTGCCAGGAGTAAATGTCATAGAAGAAGGCCAGACAAGAGGTGAATATGATGGCTAGAAATGCTAAAGTAAAGCACTTAACTGGGAGCCATGCTGACAGACTGAATGCTATAAGCTTAGGAGATATTTTCTATTGGGCAAAGGAAATGATAGTTTTGGTAAGAGGAATCAAACAAATGTCAATATTTCAGAATACTGAAGCAATATCTCCTTCCCTTCTACTATTGCCTTTCTTCAACACATACATTTCAAAGGTAAGTAAAAATGGGAAAGAAATCAAGAGAGAAACTATACCTAGAGATTAGCTTTTGTTTTTCCCAACAAAAGAAGCATGAATGAGAAAAGGTGCATGAAGTATACTTGAGAAACTACTTGGGGGTACCATGCCCTAATGCAGACTATTATCTCACCACAGAATCTAAGAAGTTGGTAACAATATGATTAGCCTAGAAAGAGGTTCAGAGAAGAAATTATAGTTTGCAGAAAGATTTAGATTACATAATATCAGCAATCAGTAAGACAATATAAAAAACTAAATGAATAAAACTACTGACAGAATGAAAGGCACATCAGAAGCAACAAAAATAATTTAAGGGCAAGTTTGGTGAAGGGAAATGAAATGTAAATATATTAGTTTCTTTATCTTCTCAAATAGGTACTCATAATACTTTTCTTAGCTGATAAAGTTAATGAATTCCTTAATGCAACTTCTAAGTTTTATACTGTTCATGTCAAGAACAGTATACAGAAGCCTTGAGCTACTTACATGTGAAGACCTTTGATATCGTTACTCATATTCTCACAAGAAATAGGTGAACAAACTTAAAATCAGTGGCATTTCTTGGACCTTTGGGAACCAGGGTCAGTGTCTAATTCAGAGGGCAAGATCACAATTCAGAAAGCTTATCCAGCATAGGAAACAGAATACCTGTGGAAACCAACTCCCTCTGACTTTTTCTTCATTCAACAGGGTAAAAAAACAACAGGGGTGTAATCCCAGCACTTAGGGAGGCTAAGACAGGAGAATCATTAGTTCAATGCCAGCCTTAGCAAGGGCGAGGCACTAAGCAACTCAGTGAGACCCTGTCTCTACATAAAACACAAAATAGGGCTGGGGATGTTGCTCAGTGGTCGAGTTCCCCTGAGTTCAATCCCCGGTGCCAAAAAAAAAAAAAAAGTGAACAGGGGACAAAGCTTCCAGCTTCCATGGAAAGCTGGAAGCCAGAGAAATGAGTAGAGAACACGGAGAAAATATTACAACAATGGAAGAGTCTGAAACAGTTGTTTAGGAGGGGACATTTGTTCTCATTAAATTGTACATATAAATCAAATTAACAGATGAACTCAGAAGAATCTATTCTATATTAGCTGTTAATCAGATGGAAGAGAGAGAAAGAAGAATAAAAAGGAGAGAAGAGGAAGAATGAGGCTGAGGATGAAGAGGAGGAGGAGGAGGAGGAGGAGGAGGAAATATTCACAGAACTGTGAAATGACTGTCATCCTCTTACCTTTAGGAGTAAAAGGAAATTGAGAATATTGAAGACTCAATGGATTAAAAACTGAAAATCAAGGTAAGAGTTACCTTGGTAATAAGAGTTCCACATTGTAGTTATAGCAGAACTTTTATTATGATAAGAAAGTTTACATTCAAATGGAGTACATGATATGTGAGTCAAGTAGGAAAGGTTTGGAAACTAATTTGGATGTGGGTGGGCTTTGCCTCAGACAAGAGATAGTGCTTAAAGGGCAAATTTTTAGTAATATATTGAAGCATTAACTTGAACTAACCAATTGCAAAATGCTTGGGTCCTCTGACTTATTACAATTTCCTCTCATCCTGGGAAAACCAGTGCAGGGGAACACAATTCTACATACCTATTGCCTTATATTATTTGACAATTAAAACCACATATCATTTTTACAAGATATATTTAGGAATGGAAAACAGTAGGTGCATACAAAGGTTTATGATAAAAGAGAGAATTCTCCAAATAAACATTATTTCAAAGATTTAACATGAGGATTAGGAAGATTTTTACATAAAACTTTTAAATACAATTACATTAAATTGTCAAATAAAACCTTAATAGGTAAAATCCAATGAAACCTGGTGATAGCAAATATCACATGGAAAGAAATGGCTTCAAATTTAATTCAATCAAAATGGAAAAAACTTATCCCAAATTTTTTCTTCTCCTAACAAGCCAATTATAATGCATTCATCTACTTGATAATTTTCTGAAGTTCACCAATAAAGTTTCACTTTTCTTTCAGTCTTTTTTCTCTGTTTTATTTTGGATAATTTTCATTGTTATGTCTTCAGTTTCTAATCTGTTCTTATATAGTGCCCACTCTGTTAAGCTATGTAGAATAATTTTACTTTCAGATATATTTAGAAATTTCATTTGAGTGTCCGTTGTGTCTTCCAATTCTCCTTTTAGCATGGCACTGTTTTTCTCTGTATGTTAGAATACATTGAGTCTATTTATCCAAGCTGTTTTGATATTATTTTTTAAATAAATCTATCATCTCTATAATTTTTTTGGTGTTTTCTGTTGATTGATTTTTCTCCTGGGTTTGTATCATATATTTCTGCTTATTTGTATCTCTGGTAACTTTTTTTTAATTAGATTTCAGACATTCTAAAATTTAGATTATTGGGTCTCATATTATTTTTTTCTTTTTTTTTAAGGTAGTCTTTTAATTTCCTTACATTTTCTGAAAAAAATAAGTTTAATTCTTTGAAGGCTTACATGTAGGCTATTTTGTCAGGTCCAAAAATAAGACTTTATTGTGGGACTACTATTCTTCTTCTCTTAAGGTAATGCTGACTGAAGATTCTACAATAGGCTCTCTCCTTTGTCAGAAGTTCTTTCCACTCTGGCCCATGGAAACAAACTATTCTCAGCAAGAAATACGTCTTGCCTTTTACCACTAGTTCTTTGCCTGACTTTTAGAGATTCCTTAAACACATATGCTAATCAAGAAGGAAGGAATTTGAGAAGAATCCTCTTCAGATGTTTGGTTTCCTCTCTTCTTACAAAGCTTCTTCTCTGCTGTCTTCTCCTGTAAATTTATCTGTCTTCATTTGTCAAATTCTGAGGGCTGCTGCTTCAACTCAGCAGGACTGCCAGGCTCTTTGGGTTCCTTTTCCTGTCCTGCAGCTCAGGTAATAAATGAAGGATAAATGTTGATACCGTTGGTTATGGGTGATAAGTTTTGCTTCCTTGAATGCTGAAGTATAACATTAGAGAAGCACACCAAGGCAAACATATAAAGGAAGTTTTATTAAAAAAATAATAGTAACACAGACTTCTCCCAGGAGGGAGAAGGGGGCCATAACTGGTATCCTGGTATTTCAAGAAATAGGAATATTCTGCCCCTTTTATACATTTTAGACTCATTATTCTCCTGCTTTATTCTCTCTTATCTCTTTCCTTCCTTCTAGGAAGTGACTAGGCCCAGGAGACAGGGTTGGGTGGCCCAAAGGGGAGAAACAGATGGGCTGCAGGGACCTAGGTGGAGTGATCCTGACAGGAAGGGGGACAGCAGCCCAGGGAGCATTAAGAGCTCCCTCTCTGCTCAGGAGTTGCTTCATTAACAACCTTTTGGGTGGGGCAGTATAGGCAAGGCTCTGGGACATTAAATTTTAGACTCCCAGGAAAGGTCTCCAACTTCCTGGACCCATATCTGCTTCCATTTTCTCAATGAGATCCCATCATCTATTTAACTGTCTGTCTTTAATTCTGGCTTCATTGTGACTGGCCCAGTTGTTTGTTTTGTTTTTTCTTCTTTCTCTCAAGGATCACTGTTCTGCACCAACTATTAATCATATATTTTTACCTGTGTTTTAAAACATATACATATTATCTGGGTTTTTAGTTGTAAGCATAGATTTAAACCTATTTTAAAAGTAATATAAGGTGAGAAAGAAATATTTTAAATTGTACCATACATATGTAAATAGAAAATTCTAGACAATGGGATAGCCAGGGTTCTTTATCAAGGGGAAAAAGAAAACAATTGTGCTGACCCTAATCCGTTAAATAAAACTAAAAATCCCTAAAGATGTATGAACAGGTGCCTAATAAAATCAACATGGTTTGGATATTTTTCAAATACTATTGTTCAAACAAATTAACTTTCAAATATAGTTGTAAGATTACTGTGAAAATTCTAATCCCATCTTCATAATTGTATTAAATCTTCATCACAAGTAATATTAATTTAACATATTTTAATTTTTAAAGTTTATATTTATGATTAGATTTGAAAATAACAATAGAACCATTGTCTTTCAATATATACTGAAATACTTAAGGATCAATTATTATACAATCAAGGATTGGCTTCAAAATTCTTTTGTAGAGGGAGAGAATCAATCAACCTCTTGTTGATGCTAGGTTATAGGTACATGGGAATTTATTATTATTTTTCCCCTAGTTTTTGAAATTATTTAAACATTTCAGTATCATTGGCAATATTTTTATGTATAGTCCATTGTGGAAAAAATATGACAATATGTGAATATGAATATTAGGAAGAAAAAGAGGAAAAAATAATTGAAAAAAAAAAATAATTGAAAAATTCAAAACACTTTTGAAAAAAAAAAAGAAGAGCTAGACAAATCTTGAGGATGAATAAATGAGATCACAGAGAAATAGAGCAAAAAAAAGAGTAGCAAAAAGTAGAAGCGTTTTAGGAATGAGAAATTAAAATGACTTTAGAGTAAGAGGCACTCACAGGGAAGACCAATCTAATACTGAAAGAAAATGAGAAAATGTTTAGGGGACAAATTGTCTTTGTTTCATCCTTTTTAAAAAATCAGATTGCTAGTTTAACTTCTTACAGTTGAATAGAACTCACCAAGACTACAAGTTTTGAGTCAAATGTACAGTCTTCTACCTGACTCCACATTCAGAAAGAAGAGGTTCTTTAGTGAGGTGTTTTTAATCCATCAAAAGTGGATTAAATCAAAGCAGTTTAAAGTTTGTGAGGAAAAGCCAATCGCAGTAAAGGTCCAGAAAATGATATGATGGTGAATAAAATGTGTTTCTATCCCCCAGACAAGACCAAAGATCTAAAAATTGAGTAGGATAATTGAGTAGGTTACTAATATCAGACACAGAAAGAAAAATCTGTTATTTAAAATAAAGGAAAGGCTGTTATTAGAAATAAAGAGGGACATATTATAATAATAAACTGGTCAATCCATTAAAAAGCTAACAAAAATGATAGAAATAGAAAATTCAACAACGATAGTTTGAGAATTTAATATCCAACTTTCAAAATGAATAGAACAACTAGGAATAACATCAATAAGGTGGGGGACTTGAAAAGCACTATATGCCAACTAGACTTAGCAGACATCTGTGGAATACCAATAAAACAACAGAATATACATTTTTACATGCACAGGGAATATTTACAAAAGAATAAATGCTTAGACTATAAAACAAACCTTAATAAATATAAAATAATAGAAATTATATACAATATATTGTTCAAGAAAAGTGAAACAAAATTAAAGTCGATAACACAAAGAAATATGGGAAGTTCCCAGAAGTATTTTTTATTAGCCAGGGACTAATAAAATAGTTCTTTATTAGTTATCTAGAGGAGCAGAATCAACAAGGTATGTATATTTATGACTATACAAAGCAATATATTAGGGTGGCTTACACACTCATAGACTGCATAGTCCCATAATGATTGTCTGTATTCAGGAGAGCAGAAGGAACCATTCCAAGAAGCTGGGACCTTAGAACAAAAGGGACTACTGACACAGTTCCAGTCTAAGACTGAAGACTTGAACTTTCTTTTTTTTTGGTACCAAGGAATGAACTCAGGGGTACTCAACCAATGAGACACATCCCCAGTCCTATTTTGTGTATTCTGTGGAGACAGGGTCTCACTGAGTTGCTTAGCTCCTTGCCGTTGCTGAGGCTGGCTTTGAACTCGCAATTCTCCTGTCTCGGCCTCCCAAAGTGCTGGGATTACAGGCGTGTGCCACTGCGCCCAGCTAAGACTTGGACTTTCCGGAGAATGGTTGGTAAGAGTTCACAATGGAAGAGTGAAGAAGCTGGAGTATGCTGAGCACAGGTTGTGGTGGCAGCAACAGACCTAAGAACTCAAGAAGAATTAAACTTGCATCTGCTGCATCTTCCTCATTTTTCCACTTTCTCTTCATCTAATCCCCAAACTATTGAACAATGACATCCTAACTGAGAATGGGTCTCCCTCCTTACTTTGCTGTACCACAACACCAATGTATCTGAAAATACTCTCACAGAAACATCCAGAAGTCTCTTCAGTCTAGGCATCTCCCAATGCAATACAATGGACGATCCATAAAAACCATCATGTTTGTGAAAAAGTTGAAGTACATAATCTTATTAAACAAGCAATTAATCAAAGAGAAAAATCAAAAGGGAAATCAAAAAATATTTTGAGATTAATTAAAATGATACAACATACTAAAATATGTGGGATGTAGCTAAATATGTTATTATAATAATTATGCCCATAATAATTCCACCTATATTAGCCGGGCGCGGTGGCTCAAGCCTGTAATCCCAGCACTTAGGGAGGTGGAGACAGGAGAATCGCGAGTTCAAAGCCAGCCTCAGTGATGGCGAGGCATTAAACAACTCAGTGAGACCCTGTCTCTACATAAAACACAAAATAGGGCTGGGGATGTGACTCAGTGGTCGAGTGCCCCTGAGTTCAATCCCCAGTACCAAAAATAATGATAATGATAATAATAATAATAATAATAATTCTACCTATATTAAAAAAGAAGCACTTCAAATAATTTAATATCCCTCCTGAAGATATTGGAAGAAGATGAATAAACTAAAGGCAAGAAAAAAAAAGAATGAAGTTTAAAGCAGGAATTAATAAAACAGGTAAAATGAGCAATGATATCAAAAGCTGGTTATTTGAAAAGATCAACAAAATTGACAAGTCTTTAGTTAAAATGACCAAGAATAAAGGAGAGAACAGTCAAATTAATAGAAATAAAAAGGCACAACATTACAATTGACATTACAAAAAGGAAAAGAAATATAAAGGAATACTATGAACGAATACATACCAAAAACCTATATGAACGTGACACATTATTAGGAAAATACAAATTACCAATATGATATGACTCAGAAAAAATTAGACAATCTATGTTTACCTATAACAGATGATTAGTCATTTTTAAATATTCTACACAAAGAAAAGCTTAGGTACAACAGTTTCACTGATGAGTTATACCCTACATTTAAAAGAATTAATGCCAATTTTTCTCAGACTCTCTTTTTAATAAATCATTTAAATATATGCATGACAATTGACTATACTATGGCAATTACAGAAGCATGGTATATAATTTGTTCTAATTAAGTCCCTAGTATTTTCCCCAGCTCTCCTTTCCTTGTACCTTGTTCCTTTCCCTCTCTCTACTCTTGATCTTTCTGCAGTTTATTTATTTATTTATTTATTTATTTTTTGGTACTGGGGATTGAACTCAGGGGTACTCGACCACTGAGCCACATCCCCAGCCCTATTTTGTGTTTTATGTAGAGACAGGGTCTCACTGAGTTGCTTAGCACCTCGCCATTGCTGAGGTTGGCTTTGAACTCGCGATTCTCCTGTCTCAGCCTCCCTAAGTATTTATGGGTTTTTAAAATTATTGTCTTGTGGATGTACATGATGGTAAGATTCACTGTGGTATATTAATATATATACATAGGAATATCAGGTCAGATTCATTCCACTGTCTTAACTTATCCCATCTCTCCTCCCTTCCTTTCCCTAATCTTTCTTCTATTCTTTTTTTTTATCCCAACCCCATATTTTGGATTAGCTCCCTCATACAGAGAAAACATTCAACCTTTGTTTTTTGGGACTGGCTTATTTCACTTAGCATAATAGTCTGCAGTTCCATCCATTTACCAGAAAATGCTAAAACATCATTCTTCTTTACAGCTGAATAATACTTCATTGTGTGTACATACCACATTTTCTTTATCAGTTTCTTTATTAAGTTCATCAGTTCACCTAAGTTGGCTCCTTAGGATAGCTATTGTGAATTATGCTGCTATAAACACTGATGTGGCTGTGTCACTGAGGTATGCTGATTTTAAATCCTTTGGATATACATACCATGTGGGATAGCTGGATTATATGGTCCTTCCATTCCTAGTTTTCGAGGAATTTGTTTTCAAGAGTGTTTGTATTTATCTGCAGTCGCACCAATAACATGAGTGTAACTTTTCCCCCACATCCTCCCCCATATTTATTGTTATGTGTTTTCTTGATAATGGCCATTCTGACTGGAGTGAGTTGAAATTTCAGTGTAGTTATAATTTGCATTTCTCTAATTGCTACAGATGTCAAATATTTTTTCATAAATTTGTTGACCCTTGGCATTTCCACTTTTGAGAGCATCTGTTTAATTCCTTTGCCTATGTCTTATTTGAGTTATTTGGGTTTATTTTTGTTGTTGTTCTTTTTAGTTATACTTAACAGTAGAACATATTTTGACATATTGTATATACATGGAGTACAACTTCCCATTCTTCTGGTTGTACACTGTGTAGAATTACATTGGTTGTGTATTCATATAGGAACATAGGAAAGTAATGTCTGGTTCATTATACTATCTTTCCTATTCTCATTCCCCTTCCCTTCACTTCATTCCTCTTTGTCTAATCCAGAGTACTTCTATCCTTCCCTACCCATTCACCTCCCTTATTGTGAGTTAGCATCCACATATCAGAGAGAACATTTGACCTTCGGATTTTGGGGACTGGTTTATGTCACTAGCATGATAGTCTCTAGTTCCATCCACTTACTTGCAAATGCCATAATTTCATTTCTCTTTATGGCTGAGTAATAATCCATTGTGTACATATGTTACATTTTCTTTATCCATTCATCTGTCGAAGGGCACTTAGGCTGGTTCTATAGTTTAGCTACTGTGAATTGAGCTGTTATGTATATTGCTGTGGCTGCATCATTGTAGTATGCTGATTTTAAGACCTTCAGGTATAAACCAAGGAGTGAAATAACTGGGTCAAATGGCGGTCCCATTCCAAATTTTTTGAGAAATCTCCATACTGCTTTCCAGAGTGATTGCACTAATCTGAAGTCCCAAGAGCAATGTATGAGTGTACCTTCTACCGAATATCCTTGCCAAAATTTATTGTTACTTGTATTTGTGATAATTGCCATTCTGACTGGAGTGAGATGAAATCTAAGTGTAGCTTTAATTTGCATTTCTCTAATTGCTAGAAATTTTGAATTTTTTATGTATTTATTGATCAATTACATTTCTTCTTTTTGTGAAGTGTCTGTTCAGTTCCTTAACCCATTTATTGATTGGGTTATTTGTTCTTTTGGTGTTGAGTTTTTTGAATTTTTTTTATATATCCTGGAGGTTAATGCTCTATCTGAAGTGCAGGTGGCAAAGATTTTTTTCCCATCCTATAGACTCATTGTCACATTCTTGTGACATTCTTAATCGTTTCCTTTGTCACATTTTTAATTGTTTCCTTTGCTGTAAAGAAGCTATTTAGTTTGGTACATCCCATTTGTTGATTCTTGATCTTACTTCTCATATTTTAGGAGTCTTATTGAGCCAACATGATGGAGAGTTGGGTCTACTTTTTCTTCTAGTAGGGTCAGGGTCACTGGTCTAATTCTAAGGTCCTTGATCAACTTTGAGATTTTTGAAGGATGAGAGATAAGGGTTTAATTTCATTTTGGGATTTTGTTGTTTTGTTTTGTTTTCTAATTTTGATTTTTAGGGTTTTTTGGGGGGTGTTAAGTTTTTTGAACTGTTGTATATGCTGGATATTAATGACCAATATGAGGAGCAGGTGGCAAAGATTTTCTCTCATTCTGTAGATTCTCTCTTTACACTATTGATTGTTTCCTTTGCTGCAAGGAAGCTTTTTAATTTGTGGTCATCCCATTTATTGATTTCTTTTTTTTTTTTTTTTTGAACTCAGGGGTACTCTACCACTGAGCCACAACCCCAGCCCTATTTTGTTTTATGTAGAGACAGGGTCTCACTGAGTTGCTTAGCGTCTCGCCCTTGCTGAGGCTGGCTTTGAACTGGTGATTCTCCTGTTTCAGCCTCCCAAAGTGCAGGGATTACAGGGGCGTGCCACCATGCCCGGCTC